>JAZAVI010000012.1:127500-152500 GCA_036326025.1 Chrosomus eos | reverse complement strand
AATGCACAAAATTGATGGTTCGGTTTTCCCACGGTTTTCATGTCTCGGTTCGGTTCGGTTTAGAAAGCTAAAATTGCTTCTTTTTTTTTTTTTTACCCATTTATGCCCAAATTTTTCTGAATGGTTTCATGCATATAGTCATGTTAATAATGTCCTATGTGAACATGTTCTGCATTTATTTTCCCAGTTTTTTTTTTTTTTCTTCTTGAAAATCGTATTTGAATGTGCGGCAACTATAGTTGCCGGTGGGCAAATAGCTTGTATGCACCCCTCAATGTTAAATATGAATAGGAGGAGAACATTTGGCATCTATCTCAAAATAACTGCTTCCAACAGATCAATTTTTATTCATAAACAAATTTATTGTGTATAAAAGTCGAAGAATGTTTGATGCGATCCCAAAAAAGCGGAATCTAACTTATAATCTCTTGAATATGAAAACACAACAAACAACAAACCTTTGTTTTTAAACCTTGTGCGCTGTTTGGGGTCTTTTTGACCCATATTTCTAACTTTCATTTATGGGGATAACATGGATAATTTGACATGGTTTAGTGTAAGATTTTTGCCCATCTTTTGGAAAATGACCTTTTAAAAGTAACAAATTATCACTTTAACCAGTAGATGGCTGCAGAGCTCCACTATTTGCGATTTGCTATTTGACTAAATGAAAGACATATTTTCACAAGGTTTTCCAGTTGTATTCATATCTATTCATATCTACTCGACTCGCTCCGAGCGGGCCTCGAACCCGGGTCTCCGGCATGAGAGTCAGGCGCTCTAACAAGGAGGCTAAATTCAGATGCTATTTATTTTTTAGATATAATAATCAACACACAACACATTGTATGAAAACATGTAAACTGAGCATAAGGCAGTTTTTGCATTAACTTGTGTTTTTACTCTAATTTGTTATTGAAATATAATAATTTACAGTTTTCATTTTCATGAAAGATATTTTAAACATACATTAAATAATCAAGATATCATTAACAGGTTAAGTAAAATATAATATATAGGCTAACATAGTGTATTTATTTAGTGCAAGAGTTCATTTATAGGAACCAAAGTTGTGGACACTGAATCACTCCTGTTGATGTAAATATAATGCTAGTGACAAGCTATGCTGTTTTATTGACGTCTTTCCGCTGCTGAAACACTGATTGAGCGATTACACGAGTTATGATGCCTTTCAGTAAGTATACTGCATCTTTCAACATACCTTCAGGTGTCCATTCTGTAACTGAGGAAGAGATGATCGCGTTTACTCGCGCACTGCGCTGCCGCTTCAAATGAGGAGCTTAGTAGGCCTACAGCGATCTGTCACGCCTCATCAAAGAGCGCCAAAACGCCATTTATTGTTTGAATTTCGTGATCAAATAGACAGAATTTGAAAGATTACACCTTGCTTATTATCGAAAGTAACAAAACACGGAGCTTGTTATTTGGTGTTAATAGTGGTTAGGCTACAAATCTGAATTCGTTGTGTACTGTACACAAGACATGAGGTCCATTGAGGCGGGGCCGGGGTAGCAGGGGGCGGGGCGTGTTCGGTACGCAATGAGAGTATCGCGATTCGAATCGTGTGTTCTGTATCGCGGTTTTTCGGTTCGGTTCGAATATCGTTACACCCCTAACGCATACATAAAAAAGCCTAAACATGATAAAAGCACTAACAAAATGAAAGCTAATTTAGAATATGAATAAAAACTGTAATACTAAAAGAACATGGGTGTGTGTGTACTTGTGAAAGAGTTCATCTCTCGTGTCTGGTATGATGACATCACTGGAGCCGTAGCTGGAACTGAACTTTGACCTCAGAGAGCGTACAAACTCCTTATACTCCTCAGCACACACCTGTAGCACACACACACACCACACACACACACACACACACACACCGATTAATGGAGTCACAATCCAATTCGAAGGTTAATCTAATTTTTACTGGAGAAGAGAAATGACTGAAGATATTAAAGTCTTGTTTTCTGACAAATGTAACAAAATGAATAGTTTGTGCTTAAAAAAAAAAAACAAATATCTGTCAAAGGAGTCAGAAAAATACTCTATTCAAAGGGAAAACAAGATTATTTTTCTAATCACAATTGCAGTTTTACAGTGTAGAAACAAAAGATTTCGGAGACCATTTTTTCAAAAAATCTAAAAACTATTTCGGATTAATACAGGCAAAAAACTTTACACAAGTATCAGTTTTTGTGGACATTTAAATACTCACTTAAAGGTTTCATTTCAGCAAGAAGAAAACTACATTAAAAATCATAATTAAAATGCAGAATTGATTCAGAATCATTGAAGTATTGCGTCTCACCTTCACATCGTTATAGTCGTCAGTTCGGTTCAGGAATTTGGCCATCATCTCTTTATCCTGATACATCTCAGCCAGACAAATCCTACAAAACAGCAGTGTTGTTTTTGGCAGCCCTTTTAGTTTTAGTCTTAGTCTTTTGGACAAAAATGCTTTTTAGTTTTAGTCACATTTTAGTCACTTATAAATGTAATAGTTTTAGTCAAGTTTTAGTCAACGAAAACGCAAAAAGGTTTTAGTCAAGTTTTAGTCAATTTTAGTAAAAAAAAAAAAAGTCTTAGAGAAAAATAGAGAAAATAAAATGCAGCTGTGTCAATTTGTATCAAGTTCAAAAATAGTAAAGAAATAAAAGTGCCACTTTGCAATCTGTTAAAAAAAAGAAAATAATAGAAATCCATTTGGCAAGGTCTATCTCTCCCTGCATTAGTGGCTGCATTGCACAATTTATCAAAAGTCATGCTCAATGTCCAGCTGAGATCTGTACTTTGTTTTCAGTGAAGGAACAGCTGAAAAGCCCATCTCACAGATATATGATGTGGCAAAGGGAAGAAAAATGCGCAGCTCTCTGCCTTTACTTAAAAACGTGTTTTTTTTTAAATAGATAAAATAGACATAACATACGGTGTTTGATATGTGATTAAAATGGTGGGTAGTGTATGGGCAGTGTTTAAGATATAAACTAATGATTAATTATTGTAATATTCCTTTGTTCCGATCAGAGCATGTGAGCGGAGAGAGAGAGCGCATTTCTGAATATTCCTCCGCTCGCTCATTCAGCTCAGGGTCGCGCGCTCAACCCAATGTCCTGCTGGTTCGAGAAAATGTGGAATAAGAGCTGCCTCCGACTAAAGTTTTTATTCTAGTCGACTAATAGCCTAGTTGTTCATTTACCACAAATCACCCTTTATTTTAATTCAATTACTTAAATAGGCTATACAGTATAATGAGCTCGTTATAGACGCACTCAAGCGCACGACCGCACGCATAAAGCTTGCCACAAAGAACCGGCAAAAGTAATGATAATGAATGTGTAAAAAAAATAGCAAGGAGACATTTATATTGTTTATTAATAAACTTGTGTTTTCGGTGTTGCTGCAAAGATGAAGTTGATGATGCGGACTCGCCATGAACGAATAAAGATATAAAGCATAACACGGAAAATTTCCTCCCGTTTGGAGGAGACCTGTCACGCCAGTGGGGCGCGCCACTTTGAGAACCGCTGGATTACTGAAACTGAAAGTATGTCCATAAATCATCTCGTCGTTTCCGACCACTTAAGCCTGTTTATTGGCTTCGCCGCCATCCTTCGGAAGATGTGTGGCGAGTGACTAGCCGCAGCCGCAGGTGTGTTGTTGTTGTTGTGTGGAATCTGGTGCGCGCGCGGCATGGGTGGTGGGCGTACCCAAAGCGGCAGCATTGCTGATACTTTTTTTTTAGCTCAAAACCGACAGAATTCACGCAATTATATTGCATCGCAAACGTCAGACTTATAGTCATTTTCGTTCCGTCTCGTCTTGTCAACGAAAACTCGAAAACGTCTCGTCATGTTTTAGTCACCTTAGAGCCATTTTTAGCTAGTCATCGTCACGTTATCGTCATAAAAAAAAAAGTTCGTCAACGAAATCATTTCGTTATCGTCATCGTTGACGAAAACAACACTGCAAAACAGCCATCAGATTTACACTAAGTTTCATTACTCTAAAGTCAGATGGCGTGTGTGTCAGTCTGCAGTCATAAAGAGCAATGTGAGTGTGTGAGAGAGTGTATTTGTACACACACCTGTAGTTCAGGCAGGTCTGCGGGTTCTTCATGATGTAGCGTGAGCGTCGGCTGACAGACAGAGATGTTTTATCCAGCGATAACTCAAACTCAGCATGCAGCACGTCACGAACCACTGTCCAGGGCACGAACGGCCTCTTCAGCTACACACACACACACACCATATAAATACACCCATTAGCTTCTAGTTTATTAGTGCTGCTTGTGTGTGTGTGTTAATTTTATCAGGAACATGGTTTATCCCATCACTGTCATCATCTAGCTACTGGAGTGCCTCAGGGCTCAGTGCTGGGACCGCTTCTCTTCTCCATCTGCATGTCATCACTAGTGTCTGTCATTCAGAAACATGGTTTATCCCATCACTGTTATCATCTAGCTACTGGAGTGCCTCAGGGCTCAGTGCTGGGACCGCTTCTCTTCTCCATCTACATGTCATCACTAGTGTCTGTCATTCAGAAACATGGTTTATCCCATCACTGTTATCATCTAGCTACTGGAGTGCCTCAGGGCTCAGTGCTGGGACCGCTTCTCTTCTCCATCTACATGTCATCACTAGTGTCTGTCATTCAGAAACATGGTTTATCCCATCACTGTTATCATCTAGCTACTGGAGTGCCTCAGGGCTCAGTGCTGGGACCGCTTCTCTTCTCCATCTACATGTCATCACTAGTGTCCGTCATTCAGAAACATGGTTTATCCCATCACTGTCATCATCTAGCTACTGGAGTGCCTCAGGGCTTAGTGCTGGGACCGCTTCTCTTCTCCATCTACATGTCATCACTAGTGGTCTGTCATTCAGAAACATGGTTTATCCCATCACTGTCATCATCTAGCTACTGGAGTGCCTCAGGCTCAGTGCTGGGACCGCTTCTCTTCTCCATCTACATGTCATCACTAGTGGCTGTCATTCAGAAGCATGGTTTATCCCATCACTGTTATCATCTAGCTACTGGAGTGCCTCAGGTCTCAGTGCTGGACCGCTTCTCTTCTCCATCTACATGTCATCACTAGTGTCTGTCATTCAGAAACATGGTTTATCCCATCACTGTCATCATCTAGCTACTGGAGTGCCTCAGGGCTCAGTGCTGGGACCGCTTCCCTTCTCCATCTACATGTCATCACTAGTGACTGTCATTCAGAAGCATGGTTTATCCCATCACTGTTATCATCTAGCTACTGGAGTGCCTCAGGGCTCAGTGCTGGGACCGCTTCTCTTCTCCATCTACATGTCATCACTAGGTCTGTCTTCAGAAACATGGTTTATCCCATCACTGTTATCATCTAGCTACTGGAGTGCCTCAGGGCTCAGTGCTGGGACGCTCTCTTCTCCATCTAATGTCATCAATAGTGTCTGTCATCAGAAACATGGTTTATCCCATCACTGTCCATCATCTAGTACTGGAGTGCCTCAGGTCAGTGCTGGGACCGCTTCTCTTCTCCATCTACATGTCATCACTAGTGTCTGTCATCAGAAACATGGTTTATCCCATCACTGTTATCATCTAGCTATGGAGTGCCTCAGGGCTTTCTGGATGAAGAACATCACATTCAACTTAAACCTTGTGAAGACAGAAGTCCTCGTGGTCTCGATCACCAACACTTCAGCACAACGTTCATCATCATATCTGGGTTTCCACTGTCGGCCAAAAGAGTACTAGTAGGCTAGTCTGTGCCAGGGCAGTGCGTTTCCAATTTCATGTGAGAGTTAGTGTTAATGATGTCGTCCAGAAACAGGTAATCAACAAACATTTTCTGTCATAGTTTTGTGTTAATGAACTGTGTGTGTGTGTGTGTGTGTCGTGTGGTGTGGTGTGTGTACCTTGCGGTTAGGAAGTGGCTGGCGACACGGCACAGCATCAGGAGACTGTCCTCCATGTGTTCCACGCCACTCTCTGCCTGGTCATCTGTAGAAGAGCACGCTGGTCTGTCTCGTCCTGGGCCTGACTCTGCCTGCTCACTCGCACTGACAGACACACACACACACACACACACACACACACACACACACACACACACACACACACACACACACACACACACTTCCTGATGAGCTACATGACATCACCACCGTTTAAGACATCAACGTTCTGTCAGCGCCAGTACCTTTCTTCTTCTTGCGTGCCGGTTTGCTGCTGTCTGTCTTGGGTCTCTTGCGTTTGAGGTTTCGTCCTCCACACACCTCCTGGTTTCTGCTGGCCGGCTGCGAGCTCAAGCGCACCTCCTCCTCCAGGACAGCAGGGGGCGCCACCTTCGCCCCACTCTGAGCCCCTGACCACCACACAGAGACTCATAATCAGATTCAACACCAGGACTGCGTCTGAAATCGCCCCCAGTATTTCAGGGGACAGCCATTTGTAGTGGTGTACGAAATCATAGTGGACTTTACTAAGTGCACTCATTCAATCCCACAATATACCGCAATAACGAGTGTACAACTGATGTGTGCTCAACGGCTAGAGAACACCCATAATGCACTGTGAGAGTCGCGTGCTGAATGAATTCCCGCGTCTGACCAAAAGATGGCGCTGAATCAATCATCCGTCCATTTTCCAAAACCGCTGGTCTAGTGTGGCTTCAGCATTATCATACAGGTATACAATCCTTTTTAATTGATTATTATATTGTTTAATTACGGTTTATGTATGCTAGTTTCCATGACAGAGCTGCCAGTTTGCTACGTTTTAAATGATTATTAAGCAGGGCAAACTGTAGAAAAACTGCAGGGCTTCTGGCACACTGGTTTTCATTCACTCATTCAGTGGAGTAATGTAGGGAATAGTAATTGAGGGTATAGGGTGCGATTTCGAACACAGCACAGCTTAGGCGTCTTTCTGCTTTGATTGTCCAATAGGGGCTTTCGCACCGGATAGTTCCAGGAACTCAGTTATAAGAACGAGCCACCAGGGTGGTTCCTGGGAACTAATGATTCTCCTAGGAACGTTTTCCTGGTTGCGTTCGCACCGCCAGCAGGAACTGAAGTGATGCAAGACACGCTTGTTGTTGTGACTTTTATTTTGACGGCGATGAGAACGCAAGTGCTCGCATTCTCCGTGTTCATTAGTTTACGATCTGTCTAACAGCCCTGTCTAGGGGTGTCACGATTCTCCAAATCCTCGATTCGATTACATTTTCGATTCTAAGGTCACGGTTCGATTCGATTCTCGATTTTTACATTTATTTTTTTTAAGCACAGTTTGCGATGCCGTTTTTAGACTAGACTTTTATGTAATATAATATATGACATTTGTTCGCAATGTACCACACTACATTGTCAAATTTAAAACATTTATTAACAAAATAATGTTACAATAACTTATATCTTCAGTCAATTAGAAACTTAAGCAAAATAGCCTGCCATGTAGTTTCTCTTTTGTAACTGCAGTCTTATTCACAGAAGATGACATTCAAGTTCACAACAAAACAAACAAGGTTTAACAGATACATATATGTTTTCCTTGCTTTACCTCGGTCTTAAAGTACAAACATGACTGTGAAAAATATTAGTATTTAATGTAGAATTTAATTAAATGCATTTATGATGAAATTACAACATTTTCGTGTCATGTTCATTTTGACCACGAACTGTGCGCTGTCGCTTTAACTCGGCGCGTCCAGCAAAAATAGACTAGGTGCGGAAATGAACGACACTTGTCTCATTCGTGGAGGTGGAGAATCAAGTTATTTGTGACATGCTAGATTTATTGTATAAAGATTTATACTGTTCTGAGTCTGCTGTTTTTGTCAATTTAAAGTTTTAATTTAAAAAGTGGAAGAATGGTACACGCACTGACGCACATACAGTAGCAGAGCTTGCAAAGTGTGGCTTTTTTTAAGCGCGAACTTTGAACGCGAATGTGAACGTTGTCAACATAACTCACTGGAAATCAGAAATACTCCCACTGTCCCACACTGGCGACTTTAGTGAAAGAGGAGGTCAGAAGTCCTGTCGATGGGCAGCCATGCTATCTTTTGACTGGCTGTAACTGAGGGAGAGGACTCGCAGCACTTCAACGCTGTTTTTTGAGATTGTGACTTAATTTCGATCGATTTCGATTTAAAATCGAAATCGTGACACCCCTAGTCCTGTCTAATACGTTATTACTAACTCGACATTAATAAAGTTATTAGCGTATGCAGTGTGGTTGATGTCCAGTTTTGTTGAGCAGAAACACATAATCATCATGTTCTTGGTCTCCTCAAAGTTACGCTGGATTTTCTCCTCAGTGTAAAGATTAAGAGCTTCATCTATCACTGTTTTACATGTTCGTAGAATTAGATTATAGCCTATATATTTACTCCAGAATCTGTGTGCTTTTTTTAAAATGGCGGGTGCTTGTGTTTCGCAAGCGTTCGGCCAATCAGTGATCACTAACGTCACTGTAGTTCCTATAGCGCTGGTTTAGACCGACTCTGGAGTAAATTAGTTCCTCAAAAGGAGTTCCTAGAACTAAAATTATTCCTAGTTCCTGCGGTGCGAATACGGAAAAAACCGGGAACTTCCGGCAATACTTCTAGGAACTATTAAGAGGCTCCTCCGGTGCTAAAGCCCCTATTCACAGCACGGCAACAGTTCTGTGTGTGTGTGTGTGTATGTGTGTGTGTGTGTGTGTGTGTGTGTGTGTGTGTGTGTGTGTGTGTGTGTGTGTGAGAGAGATTGTGTTACCGGTGAGCGTAGCCGGTTTGGGCGGAGGGTGTTTGGACAGCAGGTTCCTCAGTCTGACGGTATGATGGGTTCCTGTATCTTCAGTGCTCTGACAACATCACAAACACATTAACACACAGCGCAAAAGTGCTGACATCACATGTGTGCGCGTGTGTGTGTGTATACCTGTTTGTTTTGGTTGATCAGGTGACTGGTCCACGTCCAGTTGCGTTTCAGGTGGCTGAAAAAGCAGGAGTCCAGTCCGCCAGCACCCTGCCCATCGCCGGGGGTAACGCCATCATCCACCACGTCACAACTGCCCCTAGCAACCGGAAACATAAGCAAACGTGAAACCAGCCAATCAGGTGACACACTATCCAGCCTGAGCCAATCAGAATGGCTGACTCACTGTAGCGTGTACAGCAGCCTGGTGTTGCGCTCCATTGTCATGACGACGTCAGGCTCCGCCCCCTCAGCGTTATCGCCAGGGCGCGGCCGGATTACACCTGAAACACATTTGTGGTTACAGTACGGTTGTTCTACTCAGGTCAAGGGTTTGGTGCAGTAATGTTACGGTAATGTTGCAGTAGTGTTCTATTCAGGTCAAGGGTTTGGCGCAGTAATGTTACGGTAATGTTGCAGTAGTGTTCTATTCAGGTCAAGGGTTTGGTGCAGTAATGTTACGGTAATGTTGCAGTAGTGTTCTATTCAGGTCAAGGGTTTGGCGCAGTAATGTTACGGTAATGTTGCAGTAGTGTTCTACTCAGGTCAAGGGTTTGGCGCAGTAATGTTACGGTAATGTTGCAGTAGTGTTCTACTCAGGTCAAGGGTTTGGTGCAGTAATGTTACGGTAATGTTGCAGTAGTGTTCTACTCAGGTCAAGGGTTTGGTGCAG
This sequence comes from Chrosomus eos, assembly GCA_036326025.1. NCBI lineage: Eukaryota > Metazoa > Chordata > Actinopteri > Cypriniformes > Leuciscidae > Chrosomus > Chrosomus eos. Next base: position 142,858 of record JAZAVI010000012.1, on the reverse strand, counting down.
TAATGTTACGGTAATGTTGCAGTAGTGTTCTATTCAGGTCAAGGGTTTGGCGCAGTAATGTTACGGTAATGTTGCAGTAGTGTTCTACTCAGGTCAAGGGTTTGGCGTAGTAATGTTACGGTAATGTTGCAGTAGTGTTCTATTCAGGTCAAGGGTTTGGCGCAGTAATGTTACGGTAATGTTGCAGTAGTGTTCTACTCAGGTCAAGGGTTTGGTGCAGTAATGTTACGGTAATGTTGCAGTAGTGTTCTACTCAGGTCAAGGGTTTGGCGCAGTAATGTTACGGTAATGTTGCTGTAGTGTTCTATTCAGGTCAAGGGTTTGGCGCAGTAATGTTACGGTAATGTTGCAGTAGTGTTCTATTCAGGTCAAGGGTTTGGCGCAGTAATGTTACGGTAATGTTGCAGTAGTGTTCTATTCAGGTCAAGGGTTTGGCGCAGTAATGTTACGGTAATGTTGCAGTAGTGTTCTATTCAGGTCAAGGGTTTGGCGCAGTAATGTTACGGTAATGTTGCAGTAGTGTTCTATTCAGGTCAAGGGTTTGGCGCAGTAATGTTACAGTAATGTTGCAGTAGTGTTCTATTCAGGTCAAGGGTTTGGCGCAGTAATGTTACGGTAATGTTGCAGTAGTGTTCTATTCAGGTCAAGGGTTTGGCGCAGTAATGTTACGGTAATGTTGCTGTAGTGTTCTACTCAGGTCAAGGGTTTGGTGCAGTAATGTTACGGTAATGTTGCTGTAGTGTTCTATTCAGGTCAAGGGTTTGGCGCAGTAATGTTACGGTAATGTTGCTGTAGTGTTCTATTCAGGTCAAGGGTTTGGCGCAGTAATGTTACGGTAATGTTGCAGTAGTGTTCTATTCAGGTCAAGGGTTTGGCGCAGTAATGTTACGGTAATGTTGCTGTAGTGTTGTATTTAGGTTGAGGGTTTGGCGCAGTAATGTTGTGTTGTGTTGTGTTTAGGCTATTCCCAGCTTTCATTGAAGCTGAATGAACCAACCAGCCGAACTCTGACTTCACACCATGAGTGATACCGCAGGTTGTGTGTCTGTACCTAGAGGTGTGTTGAGACACACACACAGCAGGTCGAACCAGTAGTTCTCCACGTCCTGAGCGCTGCTGAACACGTAGTGTCTCCGCTCAAACGCACGCATCGTCTCGATGGCCATGTTATAGTGCGGGTCGCACACCGTCGTGTCCACGATTTTAGCCTTCGTCTTCAGGAACACAAACACCTAATACAAACATGAATGTATTCTTGATATAACACACAATAAACATTACCTATGAAGAGATCATGTGACTGTGCCCTCCTGCTCACCTGATCTTTATCCATGAACTTCTCTGTGGGCCCGAACTGCAGCAAACCCATGAAACACAACCTCTGGAGACTCTCGTGGAAACTGAAGATGTACTTCCTGTGTGAGGGAAATCATCATCACAACACTTTAATCAGCATCTGAGTGAGTGAGTGAGTGAGTGAGTGCGTGAGTGAGTGAGTGAGTGAGTGGTGAGTGAGTGAGTGAGTGAGTGAGGAGATGAGTGAGTGAGTGAGTGAGTGAGTGAGTGAGTGAGTGAGTGAAGTGGTGAGTGAGTGTAGGAGTGAGTGAGGTGAGTGAGTGAGAGGAGAGAGATGAGTGAGAGTGAGTGAGTGAGAGAGAGAGAGGAGGAGGGTAGTAGTGAGTGAGTGATGAGTGAGGTGAGTGAGTGAGTGAGAGAGTGAGGGGGTGTGGAGTGAGTGAGTGGTGAGTGAGTGAGTGAGTGATGATGAGTGAGTGAGTGATGAGTGAGTGAGTGAGTGAGTGAGTGAGTGAGTGAGTGAGTGATGTGAGTGAGTGAGTGAGTGAGTGAGTGAGTGAGAGTGTTTGCCTCTTGTGCAGCAGTTGTCTCTTTATATCAGCAGGGAGGAATCTGATCAGATAATGTTTCTTCACTGGATCATTCAGGTACTCCTCCAAACCTGCAACCTGAACACAACACAACACAACCCAACATTACTGCACCAAATGATGATTCAAAATGTTTCTTTTATTGTTATCATTCAATTTGATACACTAAAGCTTTCCTTCTTACAGTCTTTCTGTAGTTTCAGGATCTACTAGAACAGGTTTTCCTGCTTGAATGTTGATTATTTTCCTCATATTCTCCATTGTTGCGGCTCCCGCCCCTTACCATAACCGCCAGCTTAACACACTACTAACTAGGACTGAAACGATTCGAGTTACTCAATTAAAGGTGCTCTAAGCGATGTCACGCGTTTTTAAGGCCAAAACATTTGTCACATACAGAAAACATCTCCTCACGATCCGCTAGCTGCTGTCCCCTGAACACACTGTAAAAAAACGCGGTCTCTGCAGACACCCCAGACTCCACAAACGGCTACAAAAACAAACTCTAGCGACCCGCGCTACGAAACATAACAAACTATTCCAGCCAATAACCGACAAGAAGGGTTTGGGGGTGGGGTTGAGGGGTTAGTGCGCGGATGAGGAGGAGGCAGGGTCTAGCTAGCCTCCGTTTTGTTTGCCAATAGTTCGAACGTCAACAAGAAGTGATGTCACCCAGGATCGCTTAGAGAACCTTTAACTCGATTACAAAAATTCCTCGAGGCATAAACTCTGCCTCGAAGACTCGTTAAGTCCCTATGACGCGCACTATACGCGCAGGGATCTATATACTATGGCGCGTGATACAATTTGAATTTAGTTGGCGTGATGGCGGAGAGTAAAGATGTCCATAAACGGCAGAGAATGTCTAAAGTTTGGGATCATTACATACTTAGAGAGGAAGAGAACAATGTGCAATGCGTCTACTGCAAACAAAATAGACCTGGCATACCACAACAGTACGACTTCAATAATTCAGAATCTGAACCGAAAACATCCACTCCAGTCAATGCTGTCTCACCAAGCGTCGCTGAAACAAGGTAAACTAATGGTGTGTTCACACTGAACGCGGATAGAGCGTCAAATACGCGTTTATCGCGTCTAGTTAGACGCTTGAACATTCCCTCGAGTTACAATTTTTCAACTTGCGTGGAAGATGTTCGCGGCAGACGCATTACCCAATTCGCGTCATTTGCGACGCCTGGAGCGAATGATGCATCTATTCGCATCTTTGCATTGACTTTGTATGTAATCTACTCGCGCAAATAATTAAATTTGCGTTCGGTGTTGTGAACCACTTCACTCACACACACACACACGCATGCACCCTCGTCTCTCTCACGCACGCGCCAGTCAGATCAATTGCGGCAATGCATCACATATGCTTAAACTTTTATGTAGCCACGCAACAATAATTTCAGCATGCATTCACTGTATATCACACCGGGACGTGATGGAGGAACAAATATTGTATTGCAGTCTTCTTTGCGAGACCTTGTTTGTATGTCACGTCTTCCAAATAGTTACAGACAACAACAAAAAATGAAATTCCCCAGCCTGCTTCTCCAAATCAACTCGTACTTTTGGGGAAGACATTTTAATCGGCTACCAGAGTAATTAAGCATAGAACATTGTTGGCACTTATACTAAATGGGTAAAAAATGCAATAAATAGGCTTAGTTTTGGAGCCAAATGTTGGAGTTGGAATAAATACCAGTTTTTTGTTTTGTTTTTGAGAAATAAAAGCCAAATGCTTGATCATTTTACAGCCACATCATTTTCGTTATGCATTATTTGTTTTGGTTGTTTAAAAACACACAAAAAAAATTCTGATTACTCGATTAATCGATCGATTAAGTGCTAGATTAATCGATTACAAAAAGAATTGATAGCTGCAGCCCTACTACTAACTATCTCAACCAGGCCCCGTCCCTTTATCTGCGTATTAATTATTATAATGAGGAATATTGTGACGTGTTCATTCCCGGAAGAAACTCAAGACTACAATGGAGGCGTTTCAGGAGTTCAGAAACACTGACACTGATATAGAGAAGAACCGATACTCACAGGCTACATTTACATGCAAACAAATAATCCGCTAGTAATGGAACTGACGGCTCAATCGCACTGAAAGCTTCATGTAAACGCCTTCATCGAAATGGGGGGTTTATTCCTTTTCTAATCCGATTGAGAGAACATGTAAACACTTGATCGGATTGAAAAACGAAACTGAATGGAATGCGCATGTGCAGTGACGTAGTAATAGCGTAGTGACGTAGAAATAGCGTAATGACGTAGAAATAGCGTAATGACGTAGAAATAGCGTAGTGACGTAGAAATAGCGTAATGACGTAGAAATAGCGTAATGACGTAGAAATAGCGTAATGACGTAGAAATAGCGTAATGACGTAGAAATAGCGTAGTGACGTAGAAATAGCGTAGTGACGTAGAAATAGCGTAGTGACGTAGAAATAGCGTAGTGCCGTAGAAATAGCGTAGTGACGTAGAAATAGCGTAGTGCCGTAGAAATAGCGTAGTGACGTAGAAATAGCGTAGTGACGTATAAATAGCGTAGTGACGTAGAAATAGCGTAGTGACGTAGAAATAGCGTAGTGACGTAGAAATAGCGTAGTGCCGTAGAAATAGCGTAGTGACGTAGAAATAGCGTAGTGACGTAGAAATAGCGTAGTGACGTAGAAATAGCGTAGTGACGTAGAAATAGCGTAATGACGTATAAATAGCGTAGTGACGTATAAATAGCGTAGTAATAGCGTAGTGACGTAGAAATAGCGTAGTGACGCAGAAATAGCGTAATGACGTAGAAATAGCGTAATGACGTAGAAATAGCGTAATGACTTATAAATAGCGTAGTGACGTAGTGAAAGCTTCATGTAAACGCCTTCATCGAAATGGGGGGTTTATTCCTTTTCTAATCCGATTGAGAGAACATGTAAACACTTGATCGGATTGAAAAACGAAACTGAATGGAATGCGCATGTGCAGTGACGTAGTAATAGCGTAGTGACGTAGAAATAGCGTAATGACGTAGAAATAGCGTAATGATGTAGAAATAGCGTAATGACTTATAAATAGCGTAGTGACGTAGAAATAGCGTAATGACGTAGAAATAGCGTAATGACGTAGAAATAGCGTAGTGACGTAGAAATAGCGTAGTGACGTAGAAATAGCGTAGTGACGTAGAAATAGCGTAGTGACGTAGAAATAGCGTAGTGACGTAGAAATAGCGTAGTGACGTAGAAATAGCGTAGTGACGTATAAATAGCGTAGTGACGTAGAAATAGCGTAGTGACGTAGAAATAGCGTAGTGACGTAGAAATAGCGTAGTGACGTAGAAATAGCGTAGTGACGTAGAAATAGCGTAGTGACGTAGAAATAGCGTAGTGACGTAGAAATAGCGTAATGACGTATAAATAGCGTAGTGACGTATAAATAGCGTAGTAATAGCGTAGTGACGTAGAAATAGCGTAGTGACGTAGAAATAGCGTAATGACGTAGAAATAGCGTAATGACGTAGAAATAGCGTAATGACTTATAAATAGCGTAGTGACGTAGAAATAGCGTAGTGACGTAGAAATAGCGTAATGACGTAGAAATAGCGTAATGACTTATAAATAGCGTAGTGACTTATAAATAGCGTAGTGACGTAGAAATAGCGTAGTGCCGTAGAAATAGCGTAGTGACGTAGAAATAGCGTAATGACGTAGAAATAGCGTAATGACGTAGAAATAGCGTAATGACTTATAAATAGCGTAGTGACGTAGAAATAGCGTAGTGACGTAGAAATAGCGTAATGACTTATAAATAGCGTAGTGACTTATAAATAGCGTAGTGACGTAGAAATAGCGTAGTGACGTAGAAATAGCGTAGTGACGTAGAAATAGCGTAATGACGTATAAATAGCGTAGTGACGTATAAATAGCGTAGTAATAGCGTAGTGACGTAGAAATAGCGTAGTGACGTAGAAATAGCGTAATGACGTATAAATAGCATAGTGACGTAGAAATAGCGTAGTGACGTATAAATAGCGTAGTGACGTATAAATAGCGTAGTAATAGCGTAGTGACTAGGGGTGTCCATGGTTAACCGATTAACCGTTAAAAATTGCGCAACGGAGTGAAACATTTTGCTCGGTTAAGTGGCATCAATGGCGTGAATTGTTGCATCACCAGAGACCGCCAGAGCGCCGCTCACAGACATTTGTAATGTCCACAAGAAGTTCACTTTTCATAATTTTAAGGCCATAAATAGGCTTTCATTTCTCAAATAGTGTAATGTCTTAATTTTAGTTTGAATAGGTCTTATGCTACGTTCACACCGGACGCGAATAGCTCGCAAATTCGCGCCTATCGCGTCTAGTTATACGCTTGACCACTTTGAATCCATTCGCGCGTCAAGAGCGAAATTGACGCGCGTAAAAAAAACAAAAGTTAAAGCGAAATTTACGCGCGTCACGCGCGTCAGATTCGAAACCCTTTGGCGGCCATGTTGATCGAGCATTCATCGAGAGTCACCGCTCTGTATTTGCTCTAAATACAGCATATATTCTGAATACGAGAGCAGAACGGCGGTGTAGGGGTAATCGTCGCCGTATTTGTGTCCACCAGACCCTTCAAAGGCGAACCCAGTGTGGCGAGTTTCACCATTTGCTCGCTCCAGGAGCTGCGCCTGGATGACGGCCGCTGTCAGCGGTACTTCCGCCTGTCCCGTGCCCAGCTTGATGACCTGTTGTCCCGCATCGGAGCGAGGATCACCCTCGCCCTCATCCACCTAATCTGTCATTTATATTTGTTTTGATGATAAATGGAGCCAGCATGCAAAAGTGATTAATTTGTCCTGTGATTTTTTTCTCTCTCTCTCACACATCACTGTCCAGACCCTATGGTCCAGACACGAACTTATATGTTGGTTGTCTTTACATTATAATAATATTTCATATAATCTAGATATGGAATAAATAGCATTCAATATAAAATGAATCTAATAGGCCTATATTGAAATCAAGTTTTATGTGATAAAATTTGCTTTGTTGTGCATTAGAACTACATTAGAACCACTGTCATATTACAAAATAATTTATTGAATCATCCAGATACTTAACCACGTGACAGCAGCAAGCAGCTAGGCTCCTGATTGGTTAACGCGGCGCGAATTGACGCAGAAGTTCAAATTTTTCAACTCGGGCGGCAGACGCGAATTCGCGTCAAACGCGTGAATGCACAAAATGCACCATACGCGCGTCACGCGCCAGACGCTCAATTCGCGCCATTCGCGCGAACTTGACGCGCGAATGAGGCGTATTCGCGTCTACCGCGCCGCGCTCTACGCCTCATTCGCACCGCAGGAATTTTTTACGCGCGTAACGCGTCTTTGCATTGACTTAACATTGAAATCACTCGCGCCTGACGCGCTATTCGCGTCCGGTGTGAACGTAGCATTAGACTAAGGAAAGACGAGGTGTAGCCTATTCACCTTGCTGAGGGGGATGTGATCAAAGCCTGGAGTGGAGCAAAAGCACGTTCCTCTCTCCACTCTAAGCATTCTGTAATGACTTCGCTCATAGTCCACTCCTGGTTTTCAATTCCCGCTCACGGAAAAACGAACATGTAAAAAGACCGCTTACAACTAAGTAAACATTTGTTTAATAGTTGGTTCGGATGAGTAGCCTAACTGAGTAGCCTATTTAATTGGAATATCAAATAGGTTGTGAGATTATTAAAAAAAAAAAAATCATGTTTTCGTGCTGACGCGTTCAATGTAGCCTGGGTGGCGCTGCCAATAACCTATAAGCTGTCAAAAAGAACAGGCAAAAGTAATGATTATGAATATGTCAAATATAGCAAGGAGACATTTTAATTGTTTATTAATAAATAAGTGTTTTCTGTCAGTGTCGGCTCACTCGGCTGGTAAGATGAAGTTGACGATGCTGACTCGCGATCTTCACAGTGAACGCGCCAGAGAGAAATGCACTTTTCATATGGATTACATAAGAGCAGTCTGTTTTCTTTCGTTTTGAATTGTTCTGTTTAGAAGTAGACATTTCAATATAGATATATTTCTCAGGTATGTTAAGTAGGCTACCTTATAAGCGGAGTTTCGGTTCGTTTATGAGATGCGCTCAGTTCACGCACTGGCGGCTCCGTGTCGTGATTATCTAATGTCTGCTATATTTACTTCTATTTAATAAATCCAGGTATATATTTGGTTGATGAAATATTGATTAAAATTAAGATACAATTAATATAAAACGAAATTCACTTTAAAGAAAGGCTTTGTGCTTTCTGTTTGAGGTCTCTGGACGTTTTTGTGCCGCTTCAAGAACTGTCACGTCCCATTGTTTGTTGTTCCATATAAATGCGAACACGAAAAATAAAATAAAATGAATATTTTATGTTCTGGGGAGAACTAACCCTTCTTCATTCGGCAGTAGCCTAGTACTTTTGGTTTGTGCAGTGTAATTCACAGAATTAGGTAGCCTAAAACAATATTTTGCCACCTAAAAGTTAAAGATGTTTTGTGCAGTTATTAAAGGTGTTAAAAATGAACTACCCCTTTCTCGTGTGTCTGTATCTCGGGGTTGCGGCGCGCACATTATGGTTAACCGAGTATTAACCGCTAAGGGCATCGGTTAACGGTTAATGAAAAACGTACTCGGTTACTAACGTAACCTCGGTTCTCTCTAGAGAGGGAACGAGTACTGCGTAATAGCTTACGCTATGGGGGAAAACTCTTTTCATCGAGATATTGAAGCCAAAAAATTATCCTTAATTTTTAATCAATGTAAAACGCTTTGCAGCAGCAAGCAGACATAGGCGAGACAGCTTGCGCGCCTATTGGCTGTCTTGCGGCAAAAGCAGCAGCCTATCGAGAGAGGCTCTGCGTGACGTCATGACGAATGGGGGCACTTCGCGCCCATATCGTCACGTCTCGCCCTATAAACAAACTCGATAAGCTGCCATACACTGATTTTTCATCGCCAAAGGGAACCCAGAGCGTATTCCAAGCACGGCAAGATACACAGTACTCGTTCCCTCTCTAGAGAGAACCGAGGTTACGTTAGTAACCGAGTACGTTCTCTTACGAGAGTATCTCTCGTACTGCGTAATAGCTTACGCTATGGGGAACACAGTGTAACACGCCGTGCGGATAGGGATCCAACACCAAAGTCCCAGGGGCAAAGGCCCAGGGCTCATGTAGTGCATAATCACCATACACTCACAGAGAGTAAAAAAGGAGAGGCTGGAAGCATTTCTCCTTATAGATAGACCCACAGGGGCTAACCATATGACCATTAAACCACGCAGCCAGGGTGAAAGCTTTCAGCCTAAACTGGGTGGCCCTACTTGTGCCAGTACTCATGGAGCTGCTGCATCGGTCTGAACGATGCGCATGCCAAACACTCAGCATCCGAGCCGCACAGCGGGCAGATAGCACTGAAGTCTAGATAGCCAAAAGCTTAGCTTGTAAGGCAGGCACCTCCAGGTTATAGTATTTTATAAATGTAGATGGCGAGGCCCAGCCCGCGGCCGTACAGATATCTTGCAGGGTGACCCCGCTAGACCAAGCCCACGACGAGGCCACGCCTCTCGTGGAGTGCGCTCTGACACCCAAGGGGCACTGCAAGCCCTTGGAAGTGTAAGCCAGCGCTATGGCATCGACTATCCATCTGGATAGGCTCTGTTTCGAAGCGGCAAGCCCCTTGGAACGCCCGCTATACGAAACGAAAAGCTGCTCGGTCTGTCTGAACCCAGACGAGCGGGACACATAAGCTCTTAATGCCCTGACTTGGCAAAGAAGAGTCGCGTCGTCCTCCTCATTGAGAACCGGAAGGGCAGACAGGGTAAATCACCTGGCCCCTGAACGGTGTGTTGAGGGATTTCGGCACGTAGCCGTGCTTAGGTTTGAGTATGACCTTTGAGTCATTAGGCCCAAACTCCATGCATGACACGCTTACTGAAAGCGCTTGTAAGTCCCCTACGCGCTTCACTGAAGCAAGAGCCGTAAGAAACGCTGTCTTGAAAGACAAGTGTTTCATGTCTGACGACTGGATTGGCTCGAATGGGGCACCTTTCATGGCCTCCAAGACCGTGGAAAGGTCCCATGTCGGGACTGAAGGGGGCCTGGAGGGTTTAGCCTCCGAGCTCCTCTAAGGAAACGCACGACTAAGTCGTTCTTTCCCAGTGACTGGCCAGACACCGGTTTTGCAAACGTTGCTATGGCCGCCACGTATACTTTGAGCGTGGATGGGGTCCTGCCCTTATCCAGTAGCTCCTGAAGGAAGGAAAGCACTTCCGTAACCCCGCAGTCTACAGGTGAAAAAGCCCTGCGCTTGACACCAAGCAGAGAACACAGACCATTTCGAGGAGTAGAGCCGTCTGGTAGACGGGGCTCTAGCCTGCGCGATCGTGTTTAACACTCCCTCTGGGAGGTCAGCGGGTACCCGTTGATGGCCCATGCGTGCAGGGACCACAAATCCGGGCGAGGATGCCAAATCGAGCCTTCCGCCTGAGAGAGGAGGTCTCTCCTCCACGGTAAAGGCCATGGGGCAGCGCTGGTCAGCTGCATCAGGACAGGGAACCAAGACTGGTTTGTCCAGAGCGGAGCTATGAGTAGCACTGGGCATCCCTCCCTCCTGATTCGCTCCAACACCTGAGGCAGGAGTGAGACAGGGGGAAAAGCATATTGGGGGCGGCAGGGCCAAACATGGGCCAGCGCGTCCCGGCTTTTCGAGAAGAATCTCGGGCAATGAGCGTTTTCTTGGGACGCGAACAGGTCCACCTGCGCTTTGCCAAACGTTTCCCACAGCAGCTGGATCGTCTGCGGGTGCAGCGACCATTCTCCTGCTGGGACGTTGTTTCTGGACAGCCTGTCTGGCCCCACATTTAGGTGACCAGGCACATGCGCCGCTCTCAGCGAGAGCAGGTTGTGCTGAGCCCAGACCAGGAGGCGTTCCGTCAGCCTGTAAAGGTTTCGGGACCTGACGCCGCCCTGGCGATTTATGTACGCCACCACTGACATGTTGTCTGATCGGACCAAGACGTGGTGGCCTTTTATCAGGGGACAGAAGCGCCGTAGCGCTCTGTCGACTGCTATTAATTCCAAGCAGTTTATGTGAAGGAGCTTCTCCCGTACTGACCACAGGCCAGCTAGCGGTCTGCCCTCGAGCAGCGCTCCCCACCCCGATGTGGAGGCGTCCGTAGACACCACCTTCACACCCGAGGCGATCCCCAGACTCACACCTGACTGATACCAGTCGGTCACTTTCCACGGTTTCAGAGCTGAAAACGCACTGAAGGTCGACCCTGAGGCGAAATAGACCCGCGGTCCACGCCCTGGGGGAACTCGTGCTTTTAGCCATAGCTGCAGTGGGCGCATGCGGAGCAGGCCCAACTGGAGTACGGAGGCTGCTGAGGCCATCAGACCCAGCATTTTCTGAAACCACCTGAGTGGGACTATAGAGCCGTGGCGGAAGGATTTCGCGATGTGCTGAATATTTAATCCGTGCTTCGGTAACAGGCGTGCCGTCATGGATAGCGAGTCCAACACTGTTCCCAGAAAGGAAATTTTCCGACTGGGGAGCAGTGAGCTTTTCGCCCAATTGACTGTAAGGCCCAGCTCCTCGAGGTGCTCGAGTAATGCGGCCCTGTGTTCTATGAGCTCTGTTCGTGAACGAGCTAGAATCAGCCAATCGTCCAAGTAGTTCAAAACTCGCATGCCCCGAAGTCTCAGGGGGGCGGGTGCCGCGTCCATGCACTTCGTGAACGTACGGGGTGCTAGGGACAGGCCAAACGGCAGGACTGTGTATTGATATGCCTGGCCCTCGAAGGCGAATCGCAAGAATCGCCTGTGATGGGACGCCATTTATATTTGGAAATAGGCGTCTTTCAGATCTATTGACATGAACCAGTCTCCTTGGCGCACTTGCGCGAGGATTTTCCTGGTCGTAAGCATTTTGAACTGGCGCTTCACAAGCGTTCTGTTCAGCAGTCGCAGATCTAGAATGGGCCTGAGCCCACCATCTTTTTCGGTACCAGAAAATATCTGCTGTATAAGCCCCCTTCGCCCTGAGATAGAGGTTCTATAGCCCCTTTTCTCAGTAGTTTCGCTATCTCGGCTCGAAGTAGATGAAACACTTCGCTTTTCACCGTAGTTTCGACGCGCGCCGTATAACGGCGGGGGCGTCTAGCGAACTGTAGCGAATAGCCTCTCGTTATAGTGTTCAACACCCATTCTGATACCCGGGAAGCCTTGGCCACGCATCTGCGTGAATAGCTAGGGGTAGAATGAAATCTGGGCTCTGGCCGCGGCAGGACGGCCGCTCGAGAGCCCCTGTGTACTGGGAACACAACACCGTGTTTACAGCGTTCGACGCGGGGGGCGCGCTGATCACAGCGGGCAGCCTGGCCGCGCTCAGCTTCTCTATGGCGGGACGCGCAGAGAAAGCGAGCGGGGCGAATCCCGTGGGATTCGACGTGTGTGAGAGAATGTGGGCACATTTACTAAATGCGGGCACATTTACTACACTGAGAATACTGTCAGCTCGCGCGACTGAATCACTGTTGTTTACAGCGTGCGAGGCGCGCGCTGATCACAGCTGGCAGCCTGGCCGCGCTCAGCTTCTCTGTGACGGGTTGTGCAGAGAAAACGAGCGGGGGCGAATCCCGTAAGATTCGGCGTGTCTGTGAGAAATGCGGGCGCGAGACAGCGGGCACATTTTCTGCACTGAGAACACTCGGCTCGCGCCGACTGAATCAACGCTGTGTTTACAGCGTGCGAGGCGGGGTGCGCGCTAATCACAGCTGGCAGCCTGCCCGCGCTCAGCTTCTCTGTGACGGGTTGTGCAGAGAAAGCGAGCGGGGGTGAATCCCGTGGGATTCGGCGTGTCAGTGAGGAAATGCGGGCGCGGGACAGCGGGCACATTTACTGCACTGAGAACACTGTCGGCTCGCGCCGACTGAATGTGTGTTAGTTTCGTTTTTACAGAAACCAAGGGACACGCATCGTGTAGTGTAAGCGGGCATTGTATGGGCGCGTTCACTACATTTTCTGCACAACCGACCTGAGTCGGTTTTATTTGAGCTAGCCCTGCACCGTGGCGGGCTGTGTCTGGGTGTGGGAATGGGCACAGGGACGTGGGCATTCTTACAACACTCGTAACACCATCGGCCGTGGCCGGAACACCAGAAAATGCACTCTTTATTGGATTTATCTGGGTAGCCATAGAAACGGCTTTTGTGCGCAGGCAAGCGGGCTGAGACACCGGCTGCTTCACTGCGAAATACACTGGGACAGTCACAACGCATGGAACTGAACGAGCGAGAAGTTTTGGTGGAAATCCGGCCGCAGCGGGCTTTACCTCAATCCTCGGCCGGGGCCCGCGCTGAGGGGGGCGGCGTCCAGCAGAGCGAGAGCGCGGTGTTTGATCTCGGGCCTGGCGGCGCTGTTGGTTAGCCGAAACGACGGCCTTTGTGCGCAGGCAAGCGGGCTGTGGAACCAGCGTGCTCACTGCGAAATACACTGGAACAGTCACATTGCTTGGAACTGAACGAGCGAGAAGTTTTGGTGTAAATCCGGCCTCAGCGGGAACTGAACACCGTCGCTTTTCTAGAGAGACTAGGAAGGCCTTGAGACCTCGGGCTTTATTTCAATCCTCGGCCGGGGCCCGCGCTGATGGGGGCGGCGTCCAGCAGAGCGAGAGCGTCGAGGAACACGGAGCGCTCAGCTTCCGTCATCTCGGATAGCGTTAGCCACAAATGTTTCTCACCTTTCAGGGAGGAAGGGTCTCGACTGTGACGGAGCTTCGTCTTTCCCGAGAAAGCGTCCGTCCAGCCTGTTGCGCGTTAACGTTAGTTGCGCGGGCGCCATCCAGTCGAGGCCGATGTAATCCACGGCTTGAGAGAGCGGACGCATCGGCTCAGTTTCAATGCCGGCTCCGGTAGGTTCATCGAGCTCAAGTGCGGACGCGGCGGCAGACGGCGGCCGTTGTCCGTTTGGAGCGACTCGAGCGGAACCGGCGAAGCTGGCGGGCGAACCGGCGAGCTTTGGCGGGCAGAAGATAGCTCGGGAGCGCGCTGGGCGCGGCGCTTCTTGCGGCGCGGCATCACGGTGGGCTAGAATGCGGGCTCGGAGAACGATGCCAGGCGAGTCCCCAGAGTCACCATAGGCAGCCGCTCACAATGATGGCATCCGCCGTCAGCGAGCGCGATGGCCGCGTGATCCTCACCCAGGCAGGACACGCAGATGACGTGGCGGTCCTCATCGCTGAGTGGGGCTCGGCAAGAGCCACAGGAAGGCATCTTTAAAAAGACGCAGCTCTTTTAGAGGTAGTGGGAGAAAAATGCAAATATAGCAAACACACACACTCTAAGGCAGAGGAAAGGATATGTACGCCGGAAAGCGCAGCAGGTACGGCGGCTGAAGGCGGCGAGGCCAGCGACTCCAGGCTCAAAGGCACGTCCCGCTGAAGGCTAAAGGTCGACGGCGCGGCTTCTCATCCGGATCCAGCGATGCGTGAGCTTCGCTGAAGAGTTGAAAAATCAGTGTATGGCAGCTTATCGAGTTTGTTTATAGGGCGAGACGTGACGATATGGGCGCGAAGTGCCCCCATTCGTCATGACGTCACGCAGAGCCTCTCTCGATAGGCTGCTGCTTTTGCCGCAAGACAGCCAATAGGCGCGCAAGCTGTCTCGCCTATGTCTGCTTGCTGCTGCAAAGCATTTTACATTGATTAAAAATTAAGGATAATTTTTTGGCTTCAATATCTCGATGAAAAGAGTTTTCCCCCATAGCGTAAGCTATTACGCAGTACGAGAGATACTCTCGTAAGAGAACTTGAAAACGTGCAGCCCTAGTAGTGACGTATAAATAGCGTAGTGACGTATAAATAGCGTAATGATGTAGAAATAGCGTAATGACGTAGAAATAATGACGTAGAAATAGCGTAATGACGTAGAAATAGCGTAATGACGTAGAACTAGCGTAATGACGTAGAAATAGCGTAGTGACGTAGAAATAGTGTAATGATCTAGAAATAGCGTAATGACAGAAATAGCGTAATGACGTAGAAATAGTGTAATGACGTAGAATTAGCGTAATGACGTAGAAATTGCATAATGGCGTAGAAATAGCGTAATGAAGTAGAAATAGTGAGATGACGTAGAAATAGAGCCATGACGCAGAAACAGAGGTGTGTGTGTGTGTGTGTACCTGATAGTTGACCTGCACGACCTGCATGAACACGCTGAGTGGCAGAGACACCAGAACATCACTGATGAGGGCCCATCCGAACCCGAAGTCTTTATGCAGCGGGATGGGGGGGATGAACCTCTTCCAGGTGTTCTCCTTCACGAACACTACACACACACACAAACACGTGTGTTTAAGAGTGTCACTCTGCTCATGTACGCATCACCTGACCGCTGAACCTCTCAGTCTCCGGGTCGGGAAGTGCGTCAGCA
>JAZAVI010000012.1:77500-122500 GCA_036326025.1 Chrosomus eos | reverse complement strand
CAATCCTTGAAGGATGAACAAAAAATATTTTGGTCATCACACTAAAAATAACATTGAAAAAACACTTATGAGTACAACACATCTTTTTCCAGCACTTCAAAACTATTATATCATAGTTTCGAAGTGCTGGAAAAAGATGTGTAGTACTCATAAGTGTTTGACTATTTCTGCCACACTACCATAGTTACAGTGAGTGCTACTACAGTAAATCCATGGTGAATGTTGCTGATTTGTGGACTTATAACTAGTTCATCCATGGCACAATGTTTCTCCTGGTTTGATCTGATATCTACGGTTCATAACAGAGAATCTGAATGTTTCTCACTGGATCTCGCAGTGATGTTATTAATTCTGTGGCAATTCAATGGATTTCTTCGCTGCACTGTTTATTATTGGTCAGAATAATCGCAGTCTGGAGCCGAGTTTTAATAATCGCTCAATATATCGTTATCGTTACGAGTATAGTAATTATCGTTAACGTTATAGCTATCCCAGATATGATCATAGTTACAGTTAGCCATTGTTAGCGTGATTAGAGTCATGTGACGTGTCTGACCGATGTCGTAGGCTTGAGTGAGCACGTCGCGCTCGATAAAGCGAGGCTCCGCGAGGACGTTCCTCTTGACGGACGCTTCGCCCTCTTCATCGTTGTTCTCGTCGTCCTCTTCCTCCTCCACCTCCTTCTGCCCGTACGGCTTCAGCAGCTTCAGACAGCGCACGAACACGTCAGTGCCTAACAGCCAATCACAGCACAGAGAGAGCAGTCAGCGGCGCCCGGGTCACGTGGCATCATGTGACGGCCGGCTTGACCTCTGACCTCGCAGGGTTTTGAAGGGGCCTCCGGTGGGGTCGAGCTCCTTCAGGGGGATCTTCACCAGGGTCACCATCTTAGCGGCGGTCATGTACTGATACACACGTTGAAGGTGCGCTCGCAGACACGCTACACAACACACAAGCATTACAACAGAGCACACACACTCCCGTGAGATGATCAGATCATCTTCCTCACCAGCTGCTCTCGGATCTTCATCATCACGCCGGTCTTATCAGGGAGATCAGAGAGGATGTTGGACGTCGACTCCATCAGGATATCATACTTACTCCTCCTGACACACACAGATTTATATTACATTAGTCATTAGTGAGTGTGTGTGTGTGTGTGTGTGTGTGTGTGTGTGTGTGTGTGTGTGTGTGTGTGTGTGTGTGTGTGTGTGTGTGTACCGGTCCACGTGGAAGCGTCGGAGCAGCAGCAGCAGGGAGTGTTGTTGAGCTCCTGACGGCAGGCGAGCGACGTGTGACTGAAGTGTGATCAGCCCGTTCCTGTCCAGAGTCCTCCTCAGATAGTGCATCTTACCTGCGTCCATCCTGACCAATCACAGCACAGCAGCACATCATTACATCATCATATCATTGTGGCGAGCAGGACGAGGCCGGTGGTGTGATTACTAATGAGCGCGACGCGCCGGTCTCGTATCTCTCACGGAGGAGCGGAAGCATAAAGGAGGAGTGACGGCAGTGGAGATCGAGAGAGGACCAGGCCTGGACTTGTGTCGTCCGTGAGGGCTTTTACTTTAGGTTTTGTATTTGTTTTATTTATTTATTAGTCTTTGAATGTTCGCCGGTTCCCGCCTCCTCCTTCCCGTAACATCTAACGCTCTACACTGATGCCGAAACCCGGGAAGGAGGAGGAGCGCGCTGTTATGTGGCGAGCAGGACGAGGCCGTGAGAGATACGAGACCGGTGCGTCGCGCAGGTGTTGCTTATCAGTAATCACGCCCTCGCCACACTCATCATCACATGAGCTGTGTTCAGAACCCAACACTAGTGCAGTACATCTGATGAACGAGTGTGTGTGTGTGTGTGTGTGTGTGTGTGTGTGTGTGTGTGTGTGTGTGTGTGGTGTGTGTGTGTGTGTGTGCACCTGAAGATGCGAGTGTGTAGGTCTCTCTGCAGCTCCCCCTGCCAGCGCGCTCTTCCCAGTCTCTCCAGGATACAGTAGCACAGATCCGGCAGCTTGAGCTCTGGGTTTCCCTCGGGTCCGATCAACGCACGGTAGCGGAGCTCAGCAGACGCCACCATCACCAGCCGCTCGCCCCACCTGAGGAAGCAGAGAGACGGATCAGGAGTTTGTGTGTGTGTGTGTGTGGTGTGTGTGTTGTGTGTGTGTGTGTGTGTGTGTGTGTGTGTGTGTGTGTGTGTGTGTGTGTGTGTCCCACGGGCCTCACCGCGTCTGCACCTCCTCCAGCGTCAGCGGTGCACGGATCTGCTCACACACGTCGAGCCGCTCGCTGAAGAACACACAGGAGCCCTGCAGGCCGTGCGGGTCGTCCGTCTGCACACACACCGGGTACACATCCTGCGCCTCGGCCTGACGCATCTCGTGGATGCCTGTGTTCCGGTCCACCTCCACAAACCTGCGACACACACACACACACTGCAATCATGATGTGGTTACTGCATGGCTTATGATCATATCATTCTAAACTATTACACTTGCAGAAAGCACATATCTGTGCTCTAAAAAGGACTAAAATACTAAATAATACATCTAATTGGGGATAAACACCTCTGACGAAATAAATCAAAACATGACTCACTATTATACGAAGTTCAAAGATAAGACAGTGTTACTGCAGTGAGAGTGTGGTAAATGACTGGTAACGGTAGTGTTAGACAGTGTCACTGCAGTGAGAGTGTGGTAAATGACTGGTAACGGTAGTGTTAGACAGTGTCACTGCAGTGAGAGTGTGGTAAATGACTGGTAACGGTAGTGTTAGACAGTGTCACTGCAGTGAGAGTGTGGTAAATGACTGGTAACGGTAGCGTTAGACAGTGTTACTGCAGTGAGAGTGTGGTAAATGACTGGTAACGGTAGCGTTAGACAGTGTCACTGCAGTGAGAGTGTGGTAAATGACTGGTAACGGTAGTGTTAGACAGTGTCACTGCAGTGAGAGTGTGGTAAATGACTGGTAACGGTAGTGTTAGACAGTGTCACTGCAGTGAGAGTGTGGTAAATGACTGGTAACGGTAGTGTTAGACAGCGTCACTGCAGTGAGAGTGTGGTAAATGACTGGTAACGGTAGTGTTAGACAGTGTCACTGCAGTGAGAGTGTGGTAAATGACTGGTAACGGTAGTGTTAGACAGTGTTACTGCAGTGAGAGTGTGGTAAATGACTGGTAACGGTAGTGTTAGACAGTGTCACTGCAGTGAGAGTGTGGTAAATGACTGGTAACGGTAGTGTTAGACAGTGTTACTGCAGTGAGAGTGTGGTAAATGACTGGTAACGGTAGTGTTAGACAGTGTTACTGCAGTGAGAGTGTGGTAAATGACTGGTAACGGTAGCGTTAGACAGTGTCACTGCAGTGAGAGTGTGGTAAATGACTGGTAACGGTAGTGTTAGACAGTGTCACTGCAGTGAGAGTGTGGTAAATGACTGGTAACGGTAGTGTTAGACAGTGTCACTGCAGTGAGAGTGTGGTAAATGACTGGTAACGGTAGTGTTAGACAGTGTTTCTGCAGTGAGAGTGTGGTAAATGACTGGTAACGGTAGTGTTAGACAGCGTCACTGCAGTGAGAGTGTGGTAAATGACTGGTAACGGTAGTGTTAGACAGCGTCACTGCAGTGAGAGTGTGGTAAATGACTGGTAACGGTAGTGTTAGGACCAGGGGTCACTGCAGTGAGAGAGTGTGGTAAATGACTGGTAACGGTAGTGTTAGACAGTGTTATCTGCAGTGAGAGTGTGGTAAATGACTGGTAACGGTAGTGTTAGACAGCGTCACTGCAGTGAGAGTGTGGTAAATGACTGGTAACGGTAGTGTTAGACAGTGTCACTGCAGTGAGAGTGTGGTAAATGACTGGTAACGGTAGTGTTAGACAGCGTCACTGCAGTGAGAGTGTGGTAAATGACTGGTAACGGTAGTGTTAGACAGTGTTTCTGCGTGAGAGTGTGGTAAATGACTGGTAACGGTAGCGTTAGACAGTGTCACTGCAGTGAGAGTGTGGTAAATGACTGGTAACGGTAGTGTTAGACAGTGTCACTGCAGTGAGAGTGTGGTAAATGACTGGTAACTGGTAGCGTTTCAGACAGGGGGTTACTACTGTAGCAGTGATGCAGGAGTGTGGTAAAAAGACTGGTAACGGTAGTGTTAGACAGTGTTACTGCAGTGAGAGTGTGGTAAATGACTGGTAACGGTAGTGTTAGACAGTGTCACTGCAGTGAGAGTGTGGTAAATGACTGGTAACGGTAGTGTTAGACAGTGTTACTGCAGTGAGAGTGTGGTAAATGACTGGTAACGGTAGTGTTAGACAGTGTTACTGCAGTGAGAGTGCGGTAAATGACTGGTAACGGTAGTGTTAGACAGTGTCACTGCAGTGAGAGTGTGGTAAATGACTGGTAACGGTAGTGTTAGACAGTTTTACTGCAGTGAGAGTGTGGTAAATGACTGGTAACGGTAGCGTTAGACAGTGTCACTGCAGTGAGAGTGTGGTAAATGACTGGTAACGGTAGTGTTAGACAGTGTACTGCAGTGAGAGTGTGGTAAATGACTGGTAACGGTAGTGTTAGACAGTGTCACTGCAGTGAGAGTGTGGTAAATGACTGGTAACGGTAGTGTTAGACAGTGTCACTGCAGTGAGAGTGTGGTAATGACTGGTAACGGTAGTGTTTAGACAGTGTTACTGCAGTGAGAGTGTGGTAAATGACTGGTAACGGTAGTGTTAGACAGTGTCACTGCAGTGAGAGTGTGGTAAATGACTGGTAACGGTAGTGTTAGACAGTGTCACTGCAGTGAGAGTGTGGTAAATGACTGGTAACGGTAGTGTTAGACAGTGTCACTGCAGTGAGAGTGTGGTAAATGACTGGTAACGGTAGTGTTAGACAGTGTCACTGCAGTGAGAGTGTGGTAAATGACTGGTAACGGTAGTGTTAGACAGTGTCACTGCAGTGAGAGTGTGGTAAATGACTGGTAACGGTAGTGTTAGACAGTGTCACTGCAGTGAGAGTGTGGTAAATGACTGGTAACGGTAGTGTTAGACAGTGTTACTGCAGTGAGAGTGTGGTAAATGACTGGTAACGGTAGTGTTAGACAGTGTTACTGCAGTGAGAGTGTGGTAAATGACTGGTAACGGTAGTGTTAGACAGTGTCACTGCAGTGAGAGTGTGGTAAATGACTGGTAACGGTAGCGTTAGACAGTGTCTACTGCAGTGAGAGTGTGGTAAATGACTGGTAACGGTAGTGTTAGACAGTGTTACTAGCAGTGAGAGTGTGGTAAATGACTGGTAACGGTAGTGTTAGACAGTGTTACTGCAGTGAGAGTGTGGTAAATGACTGGTAACGGTAGTGTTAGACAGTGTACTGCAGTGAGAGTGTGGTAAATGACTGGTAACGGTAGTGTTAGACAGTGTTACTGCAGTGAGAGTGTGGTAAATGACTGGTAACGGTAGTGTTAGACAGTGTCTACTGCAGTGAGAGTGTGGTAAATGACTGGTAACGGTAGTGTTAGACAGTGTTACTGCAGTGAGAGTGTGGTAAATGACTGGTAACGGTAGTGTTAGACAGTGTTACTGCAGTGAGAGTGTGGTAAATGACTGGTAACGGTAGTGTTAGACAGTGTACTGCAGTGAGAGTGTGGTAAATGACTGGTAACGGTAGTGTTAGACAGTGTTACTGCAGTGAGAGTGTGGTAAATGACTGGTAACGGTAGTGTTAGACAGTGTTACTGCAGTGAGAGTGTGGTAAATGACTGGTAACGGTAGTGTTAGACAGTGTTCACTGCAGTGAGAGTGTGGTAAATGACTGGTAACGGTAGTGTTAGACAGTGTCACTGCAGTGAGAGTGTGGTAAATGACTGGTAACGGTAGTGTTAGACAGTGTACTGCAGTGAGAGTGTGGTAAATGACTGGTAACGGTAGTGTTAGACAGTGTTACTGCAGTGAGAGTGTGGTAAATGACTGGTAACGGTAGTGTTAGACAGTGTCACTGCAGTGAGAGTGTGGTAAATGACTGGTAACGGTAGTGTTAGACAGTGTTCACTGCAGTGAGAGTGTGGTAAATGACTGGTAACGGTAGTGTTAGACAGTGTTACTGCAGTGAGAGTGTGGTAAATGACTGGTAACAGGTAGTGTTAGACAGTGTTACTGCAGTGAGAGTGTGGTAAATGACTGGTAACGGTAGTGTTAGACAGTGTTACTGCAGTGAGAGTGTGGTAAATGACTGGTAACGGTAGTGTTAGACAGTGTTCACTGCAGTGAGAGTGTGGTAAATGACTGGTAACGGTAGTGTTAGACAGTGTTACTGCAGTGAGAGTGTGGTAAATGACTGGTAACGGTAGTGTTAGACAGTGTTACTGCAGTGAGAGTGTGGTAAATGACTGGTAACGGTAGTGTTAGACAGTGTTACTGCAGTGAGAGTGTGGTAAATGACTGGTAACGGTAGTGTTAGACAGTGTTACTGCAGTGAGAGTGTGGTAAATGACTGGTAACGGTAGTGTTAGACAGTGTTCACTGCAGTGAGAGTGTGGTAAATGACTGGTAACGGTAGTGTTAGACAGTGTTACTGCAGTGAGAGTGTGGTAAATGACTGTAACGGTAGTGTTAGACAGTGTCACTGCAGTGAGAGTGTGGTAAATGACTGGTAACGGTAGTGTTAGACAGTGTCACTGCAGTGAGAGTGTGGTAAATGACTGGTAACGGTAGTGTTAGACAGTGTTACTGCAGTGAGAGGTGGGTAAATGACTGGTAACGGTAGTGTTAGACAGTGTTCTGCAGTGAGAGTGTGGTAAATGACTGGTAACGGTAGTGTTAGACAGTGTTCACTGCAGTGAGAGTGTGGTAAATGACTGGTAACGGTAGTGTTAGACAGTGTTACTGCAGTGAGAGTGTGTAAATGACTGTAACGTAGGTTAGACAGTGTCCTGCAGTGAGAGTGTGGTAAATGACTGGTAACGGTAGTGTTAGACAGTGTTACTGCAGTGAGAGTGTGGTAAATGACTGGTAACGGTAGTGTTAGACAGTGTCACTGCAGTGAGAGTGTGGTAAATGACTGGTAACGGTAGTGTTAGACAGTGTTACTGCAGTGAGAGTGTGGTAAAGCCTGTGGCGGGTACCGGTCGTGTAGGGTGACGGTTCTCCGGCTCTCCGGCAGAAGGTAAAAGCGGATCTCCTCGCTCCGGATCAAGCAGCTCCAGATGAACTGCTGACTGAGCGGATCCAGATTCAACCCGAACTCGGGCTGACGGGTGCGAAGCCTCAACCAGAGCGTCTGAATGCTGATCCCGTCCAAACCCTCCAGAGCCACCTCATCCAGAACCGCGTCCAGCGGGTCCATCGTCGCTGTCAGTCAGTCAGCAGAAAACAAGCAAACACAACACAGCCGAACTCTACTGAATACTTCCTCTTCTTCTACTGCTGCTGATTCCAGTGCCTGTCATGAGCACTGACACCCGCCGGCCGCCTCCGCTACTACAACAACACAACAGCGCGCTTCACGGGGGAACATGCACAAATCATACAATAAAAAACAACCGTACATTAAAACACAACATTATTTACAACGAGACATACAACAGAAAAATCAAGTTTAACAAAAGCTAACCTAACAAAAGTATGTTCGGTAACACTGTACAATAAGGTTCATTATATAACATTAGAACATGAAAGCAAGAATGAGCTATTCTTCAGCTTTTTTTTAATCTTAGTTAATATTAATTTCAACATTTACTAATACTTTATTAAAATCTTGTTAACATTAGTTAAAACACTGTGAACTAAGATGATCAAACAATGAACAGCTGTTTTGTTTTGACTAACAAATAACAAAGATTAATACTGTAACAAATGTATTGCTCACTATGTTCATGTTAGTTTATACATTAACTAATGTTTACTAATGAATTACTGTAAAGGTTTACTGTATGTTCTACATTAAGTTTAAAAAAATATGTGTTTAATATCAAGTGCAACAGATTTCCATAGTTTAAGAGCATTGAGACACTATAACACAAAAAACAAGGATATCCACACTAGTAAAAATACCAAACAAGGTTTTGACTAAAATACCATGTGGGTTCTTTCCCTTTATTTTTTAAACAGCTGAATAATAAGCTATAGTAGCCTGAAGAAACTATGATTAATAACCATTCAAACAGAGTCTCCAATGAATGACTGTTTAATGTTTATTCAAAAGCAGCAAATAATGAAGTCTTGATGAAGTGATGTAGCTCATGGTCTTGGAGGAACGCTTGTGTTGAGGTCATGTGCAGGCCTGGTTCAGTCTCTCCACCCGGGCCGTGATCATCCTCTCAAACCTGGGCAGAACGGCTTCATCCTGGAGGACCTCCTCGTACACCGCCCCGCACTCCAACTCCTCGCTCGCTGTCTTGAAGAAGAACCTGTGGACGAGACACACACACACACACACACACACACTCACACATCTAAATACCCGTCGAAATGCTCGTCTCGGCGAGTATTCTCTCGGTTCTGTCGTAAGTGAACAGTAGAGAAAGAAACTGGATTTTTGTCCGTTTTTTTGTCCATGCATTCGGTCTTAAAGTGACGGCAGACTAATAGTCCTGCTGTTTTCTGTGACATTAATGTTAATAAAACAACAAAATACAGCTTTATAAAATGCAAAATACAAAGATGAAACTATACTTAACTTCTACAGTGAACAAATAGCGTTATTTTACATGTAGGCTTAAAGGATCATTGTGTAAGTTCTGAAATGTCTAACCGTTACTGACACCAGTGGCCGTTAGAGAAACTGCAGCCAGTCTCATACTCGTTCTCGGTGCGCACGCTCGTTGGCCGCACTAGATAAGGCTTTTTTTTTTCTTTTTTACAAACGAGGAGTTTCCGTGTGTGTCTGGATTGATGGAGACTTCTGATTGGTGGACTGTTAGTTCATAAGAAACTCTGTTTGTTTGAGATCTGTTTTACTCCCAGAAGAAGGCATGTAGCCGAAAAGCGTTTTTTAGATGGTTAATTTGACCAAGCCATAATAATAAAGGCTTTTTAACTTTTTCAATTGAGAGTGCCTTGGAGTTCTCTTTTTGGATTTTTGTGTCTGGATTGTGCTGGAGGCTGGTCGCTTCTTTCCGTCCACAGAGTCCATTTGAAACACTACTGCTAGCGATTGCCGCTGCTTACTAATGGCTGCCGTACGGATGTAAGCCCAAGTAGACGAGAACGCGCGTGACGTCACATTTTGTGAATTTTCGCACCAATTCAGACTCGACTCCTCCACACACACTTGAGCCTACAAGCTGATAGAGGCGACCGTGGTGGACAGTCAAGCTGTCATTCTTTCTATTACATTATGGTTGGCTCATAAATGTACAAATGAAAACTCTATCTTAAAGGGTACCTATCATGGAATTTTGAAAATTACCTTTCATGTAGTGTGTAACATAGATCTAAGTGAACGAAAACATCCTGCAAAATTTTAAATATGAAAGTTCACCGTATACAAAGTTATTATCTCTCAAAAGTAAGAGTCGACTCTGAGTCGTTGATATGAATCGATAGACGAACGATGCACTTTCGTACGTCACTTGTTCAAGTTATTTGAATAAGATACGCCCACTCATTGCATTAGGAGACACCAGGGAAAACATCATGTCGACGAGACGCTGCTGTGTTTTGAAGTGCGACGCAAAAGCAAACTTATTTCATCTGCCCAGTGAGGAGCATTTGAAGACAGTGGCTACAGTTCATAACTATACCACAGAAGTATTATAGCCCGAACTTGTTCTGTGTTCGCGTCATTTTGAAGATGATTGCTTCACAAACCTAAATGCTATAAAGTATGAATTTGCGAGCCGGCTGATACTGAAGGAGGGAGGTTCAGTACCGAGTTTATTTGGATCAGCTTCCTTCTCCGAATCACAATCTGTAAGTAGGCTGTTGCTTTTATGTTTGTATCATGTTCTATAATTATTTTGTGTGTTGTGTACGCACAGGCACAGCGCAGCTTCTAGCAGCTAACTTAGGTCTTCAATGTCAATTGTATTGAAATATGTGAAGTGTTTGTCGTTGTTAATGGAGTTGTCACAGGGCTCTCGAGTGTCACGCATCACTCATTGAGCGTGACACTCATTTCAGTCTTTTGTCACGCTCTCCGGCCACACATTGTATTTCTCACGCTGAAAAACTATTTGTAATATATTTAATATGCCGCAGTGCCCAAAACTCACTCACTGTGGAACCGGCAGGATTCAAGCGCGTCTCCTCCAGTGTTGCCAGGTCCGTATGCCTGCACTGTTTCCGCGGGTTGTTTGTGTAGTGCACGCTGGTTGACGCGATTGTTTTATCCACTGGAACATGATTGTTATTGAGGAAACACCCGGGAACGCTATTTGAATATTTTTGGCCGTGATTGGGTTAGTTTGATGAGCAATTGGGCTGGTTTTGTTGTGCAGACCTGGCAACCCTGGTCTCCTCTGGTGTTGTTCGTCTGGTGTTGTTAGCCAATCAGAAAATAGCACTGTTGTATCTGGGTAAGATCTAGCGCAACAACCAATGACACCCCGTCGGCTGGGTGTCTAACATATCACCACAGATTAGCGTCACGCAAAGGCGGGGTTTGGAAAAATGACTCGCTAAACGATTCATATGGGAGTCGGTGAGCAAATCAGGTAAAAATAAATGCATATTATAAGACAACAAAAGTGTTTTTTGTCATTGCATGCTTGTAAAACTGTTGTTGGGGACTCCCAGAACAATATTAGGAACATTTTAAATGCCATAATAGGTACCCTTTAAAGATTTTTTTTAAGTAAAAACCTACACATAGCCCCTTTAATTATTCATTTCTGTACCTGAATACTACTGTTAGACTTTGTAACTTTGTTATTTAGTATTGGTCTCTGCTTGTACTTTGTGTATTTGTTCTTATTTTATTACTGACTGTTCCCCTGTTTTTAATAATGCAGTTGTTGATGTGGTATAGAAGAACTTCAAGTGAGCTTTAAGTAATAAATGAAAAGCAAAGTTACCCCCCATCCGATCTGTGGCTCAAAAACCGTAAATGACCCGAACCGTGAGTTTTGTGAGCGTTCCCCCACTAACTGATATGCGGGTGTAAATGAGCGAGTCTCACCTGAACGGGCCTGTGCGCGTCAGCAGGGCTTTAAAGCGGCCCAGGGTCACGGCACCGTCACACCGCACACACGTCCTGTAGGGGATCTCGTCTCCGCTGTAATAATACACCACTGTAACACACCTGTAACACACCAGCAGTTCATGTGAGGTGAATCAGGAGTGCAGACAGGCTCTGCAGTGAACACTGAAACACTGACCGCTCAACGCCACTGTCTGCCATCAATGAGGAGCCACTGGAGTCTGGTTCTTCTTCCTGTCAGAACAGGAAGTGATGTGATTACTCACACAGGCTGTGTTCAACACTGTTCCTGCAGTATGTGTAGTGTGAACACTGCGTTTGTTACAATGCACCGCACATAGATACTGTATCTCACAGTGCAATGTGCTCAAACTGCCCTTCCATGTCCAAACTGAATGAAACATTTTCTGTAGACCAGTATACAGTATGCAGTAAACACACTGTGTGGCAGTAACTCACGCCGTGTCTCGGCACACGAGTGTTTTGAGTGTGTGTCTGCAGCTCCTGCAAACGCCTCATCAGTTCAGCTGCGAAGGTGTGTGTCGTCATCTTCACCTGTTACACACACAGGAAAACAAGCACATATCACACGCGTCTGTTAATATAATGAACACAATCCCATTCTTAAAATACAAACATGTTGTGTATTTCTGAATCGTTTATATTGACACATGACTTCACTCACTGGTGTGTGTGGCAGGTGTGTGTGTCTCTGGTCTCTGTCTCCTGTTCTGTGGTGTCGATGACACACGTGATGCTCCTGTCTGCAGAAGGAACACATGTCAGTGAACAAGACGACTGCATGGAGCTCGTCTCACTGCATCTCACCTGTATCTCACCTGGATCTCACTGCATCTCACCTAGATCTCACCTGGATCTCACTGCATCTCACCTGGATCTTACTGCATCTCACCTGTATCTCACTGCATCTCACCTGCATCTCACCTGTATCTCACCTGGATCACACTGCATCTCACCTGCATCTCATCTACACTCACCTGCATCTCATCTACACTCACCTGGATCTCACTGCATCTCACCTGTATCTCACCTGGATCACACTGCATCTCACCTGTATCTCACCTGGATCACACTGCATCTCACCTGCATCTCACTGCATCTCACCTGCATCTCATCTACACTCACCTGGATCTCACTGCATCTCACCTGTATCTCACCTGGATCTCACGGCATCTCACCTGCATCTCATCTACACTCACCTGGATCTCACTGCATCTCACCTGGATCTCACTGCATCTCACCTGGATCTCACTGCATCTCACTGCATCTCACCTGGATCTCACCTGGATCTCACTGCATCTCACCTGTATCTCACCTGGATCTCACTGCATCTCATCTACACTCACCTGGATCTCACTGCATCTCACCTGTATCTCACCTGTATCTCACTGCATCTCACTTGCATCTCACTGCATCTCACTTTGATCTCACCTGGATCTCACTGCATCTCACCTGTATCTCACCTGGATCTCACTGCATCTCATCTTCACTCACTTGTATCTCACTGCATCTCACGTGTATCTCACCTGTATCTCACTGCATCTCACTTGCATCTCACTGCATCTCACCTGGATCTCACCTGGATCTCACTGCATCTCACCTGTATCTCACCTGGATCTCACTGCATCTCATCTACACTCACTTGTATCTCACTGCATCTCACCTGTATCTCACCTGTATCTCACTGCATCTCACTTGCATCTCACTGCATCTCACCTGGATCTCACTGCACCTCACTGCATCTCATGCATCTCACCTGTATCTCACTGCATCTCACCTGGATCTAACTGCATCTCACCTGCATCTCACCTGTATCTCACCTGTATCTCACCGCATCTCACCTGGATCTCACTGAATCTCACCTGTATCTCACCTGTATTTCACTGCATCTCATCTACACTCACCTGGATCTCACTGCATCTCACCTGCATCTCACTTGCATCTCACTGCATCTCACCTGCATCTCACTGCACTCACTGCATCTCACTTGCATCTCACTGCATCTCACCTGGATCTCACCTGGATCTCACGGCATCTCACCTGCATCTCATCTACACTCACCTGGATCTCACTGCATCTCACCTGGATCTCACCTGGATCTCACTGCATCTCACCTGGATCTCACTGCATCTCACCTGTATCTCACCTGTATCTCACCTGCATCTCACTTGCATCTCACTGCATCTCACCTGGATCTCACTGCATCTCACCTGTATCTCACTGCATCTCACTTACACTCACCTGGATCTCACTGCATCTCACCTGTATCTCACCTGCATCTCACTTGCATCTCACTGCATCTCACCTGCATCTCACTGCACCTCACTGCATCTCACTGCATCTCACCTGTATCTCACTGCATCTCACTGGATCTCACTGAATCTCACCAGTATCTCACCTGTATCTCACTGCATCTCACCTGGATCTCACTGAATCTCACCAGTATCTCACCTGTATCTCACTGCATCTCATCTACACTCACCTGGATCTCACTGCATCTCACCTGTATCTCACCTGCATCTCACTTGCATCTCACTGCATCTCACCTGCATCTCACTGCACCTCACTGCATCTCACTTGCATCTCACTGCATCTCACCTGGATCTCACCTGGATCTCACGGCATCTCACCTGCATCTCATCTACACTCACCTGGATCTCACTGCATCTCACCTGGATCTCACCTGGATCTCACTGCATCTCACCTGGATCTCACTGCATCTCACCTGTATCTCACCTGTATCTCACCTGCATCTCACTTGCATCTCACTGCATCTCACCTGGATCTCACTGCATCTCACTTGCATCTCACTGGATCTCACCTGGATCTCACGGCATCTCACCTGGATCTCACTGCATCTCACCTGGATCTCACTACATCTCACCTGGATCTCACCTGGATCTCACCTGGATCTCACTGCATCTCATCTACACTCACTTGTATCTCACTTGTATCTCACTGCATCTCACTGCATCTCACTGCATCTCACCTGTATCTCACTGGATCTCACTTGCATCTCACCTGGATCTCACCTGGATCTCACCTGGATCTCACGGCATCTCACCTGCATCTCATCTACACTCACCTGGATCCCACTGCATCTCACCTGGATCTCACCTGGATCTCACTGCATCTCACCTGTATCTCACCTGGATCTCACTGCATCTCATCTACACTCACTTGTATCTCACTGCATCTCACTGCATCTCACCTGTATCTCACTGCATCTCACTTGAATCTCACTGCATCTCACCTGGATCTCACTGCACCTCACTGCATCTCACTGCATCTCACCTGTATCTCACTGCATCTCACCTGGATCTCACTGCATCTCACCTGCATCTCACCTGTATCTCACCTGTATCTCACTGCATCTCACCTGGATCTCACTGCATCTTACCTGTATCTCACTGCATCTCATCTACACTCACCTGGATCTCACTGCATCTCACCTGGATCTCACTGCATCTTACCTGTATCTCACTGCATCTCATCTACACTCACCTGGATCTCACTGCATCTTACCTGTATCTCACCTGGATCTCACTGCATCTCATCTACACTCACCTGGATCTCACTGCATCTCACCTGTATCTCACCTGTATCTCACCTGCATCTCACTTGCATCTCACTGCATCTCACCTGGATCTCACTGCACCTCACTGCATCTCACTGCATCTCACTTGCATCTCACTGCATCTCACCTGGATCTCACCTGGATCTCACGGCATCTCACCTGCATCTCATCTACACTCACCTGGATCTCACTGCATCTCACCTGGATCTCACTGCATCTCACTGTATCTCACCTGGATCTCACTGCATCTCACCTGGATCTCACCTGGATCTCACTGCATCTCATCTACACTCACTTGTATCTCACTGCATCTCACTGCATCTCACCTGTATCTCACCTGTATCTCACTGCATCTCACTGCATCTCACTGCATCTCACCTGTATCTCACTGCATCTCACTGCATCTCACTGCATCTCACCTGGATCTCACCTGTATCTCACTGCATCTCACTGTATCTCACTGCATCTCACCTGAACTGCCGATCGTCTAGACGCTTCTGATTGGCTGGATTGTGGGGAGGGAGAGTCTCTTTCTCAGGCTCCACCCCTTCCGCGGGCATGGCCTGGCATCCTTGCAGTGTTGTCTTGAGGTTTCCTGGTGTTTGTACAGTCTGAGAGTGTTTCAGATACACGTCTGAGGTGAGAAACAGCGGGAACAGGCTATCCTGCAGCACGGCCTGCACCTGCGCATGCGCTAGTGCAAACAGGCTTGAGTCGAGCTGCAGCCGCTGGATGGCGTCTCGCACCGCGCCTCTGGTCTCAGCCGGGATCTTGCGGGACACGACGCCGCCGCTGCGCTCGCTCAGGTAGCAGCGGTACATGGCTCTGGCCAGTTTGAGGCGCCGGCCCGTCGCGCACTCGGGAACCTTCTGGAACCCGCAGCAGGCGAACCAGAACTCGAGCAGCGCCGCGCAGCCCAGCGTCCGCAGGAAGAGCAGGAACAGCGCGGTGCCGTCGCGGTCGTCCAGCAGCGTGAGGAGCGTCTCGGCCCAGGGCTCGTACGGGCCGTCCGGTGGAGCGCTGCCCTCGGGCTCGAACCCCAGACCCAGATCCGAGCGGCGCGGTGTGAGCGCCGGAGACTCCGACCAATCAGACGCAGTCTTGCTGGAGAAGCGCCCGCCCTCACGGCCCGGCACTGGAGGCCGAGGGCGTCACTGCGGTAACTCATGATGTCATCTGAGACTCCTGAGGAGCGGGAGAGAATCAGATCAAATATTAAAATAAAAAAAAATAAAATGAATACACATTATGTATTATCATTATTATGATCTTCGCGTGGTGGTCAAAAAAATGAAATTTGAAACAATGAAATTAATGTTCTATGTTTTGGTTCAATAATGTTTTTCGTAATATTTTTTATTTTTAGAGGATTTTATGGTACTAAATTATATTATTTACGCTGTATTTATAATCCACTTATTCACTTTTTGAGCACAGACCTGAAAATTACATTTCCAACTTAAACTGTGGTAAATCTTGAATGAAACAGACTGAAGTTTGATCTCTTCTCAAAGACGACACATGGCAGATTAAAAGTGAAAAAAGTTTTAAAAGTGAATTAAAAAAGGTAAAGAATTTTAGCTTATTGTTATGAAAAATGTGCAAAAAAATATTTTCAATTTTGATTTCACGAGGAGCGAGAGAAGAATCATATCAAATATAATAAAAAATATACAAAATTAATACATATCATAGATTAAATTATCATTGCTATCCACAAGAACATACAAAAATCAGATTGCAGAACAAACTAATTTTGTCATTGTTTGTTATCATTTATTTTTAATTTGATTGTATTTTATTAGTCCACTGTTTTTTTTTTTTGTTTATATTATTTGTCTATATTACTGTTTAACGCGCCTTTTGCACTTTTGTTCTTGTGTTGATTCCTTCATTAATATATATATATATATATATATATATATATATTAAATATTATTTTTTCATTTACTTTTGTTAATAATATTGGTTAATTCGGATTTGTCTTATTGTTCTTCATAATATTTATTTTGCATTGTCAGTACAAATCAAATTTTATACATAAAATACACAATATCGTTTTTTTAATTGACAGAGATATTCCTGTCAGAAATATTTTTTACCAAAAATATTGTTTAGTTGAATATGACATGATACATCAGAAATATTCACGACTATTACAAGGCATTACAGATGTAATATTATAATGCAACATTTGATCGTGTTGATCGTCTCAGATGAGTCCGCGCGCGCTGTTAATTAAAGTTTATTCGACCCAAGACAGAGAATCAAATAACGCTTCCTCCCATTGAATAATGAAAATATCCGATTCAACTATTGACAGTAAATGTTTAAGAAGTGTAAATTGATAAAGTGATGATGTTTTTACCTGACAGGAGTTCGCGCGCAGCTGCTGTTGAGTCTCGAGCTGTCAGCACATGCACGAGCATGTCAATCATCTTCATCATCATCAATCATCATCACTGCCTCTCACTCACACTTTCATATTTCTCACTTTTCAAATATTATTATGCTGCTTCTTCGATTATTTCCTTTCATTATATGTGTTTGAGTAAGTTTTAATTGCGTATATGTTGTAGGCTACTAGGCCTACTGCTATTTAATTTAATCCGTTGATTGCATATTTGCTACCTATTTTAGTATACGGTTTACTTATATTGTCACAATTATATTGCATATTATACAGAAGAAATTAGAGAGAATATCATTAAAATACCTGTTCCCAGCTAAAAAAAAATTTTTAAAAAAAAACGTGTTGATGACATTCGCATTGAGTTATGAAAACTAGCGTTATCTAACGAATACTCTGAACGTTCAAAATGTCTCTTTTTAAAAAATGTTTAAAACGTTTTTTTTTTTATTATTGTCAAGGAAAGATTCCATTCCGTCATTCTTCAAACATTATGGGAACGATACTTTTGAATGTTCTCTGAAAAAATTAGTAACAAAAAAAAAAAGTTAGATAAATGTAATAATAAAAGAAAAAAAAATTATGAGCAATGTATACAAATGAAATTGTACGACCATTTGGAGAACATTATAAAAGAGCAGATAACCTTGAACTTTTATTTAATGTTACTGAAAGAATGTGTTCATAACTTTAGAAATGTTCCCGTTATCTGGTTCCTACCTTTCCAAAAATAGTATTTACAATTCACGAATAATAAGAATACATGTTCTGCAGTTTAATTGGATGTTTTAACTCTTGCATTAGTTCATTCCCGAACTGAAGATCTGTTAGTGTCTCTGGTTAAACTTCAGGATCACAGATGGATCTTCTGGAAATCTGTCCATCTGAAGGAGGAGGATGTGAAAGGTCACGCCACACGCCATCTGACACACTGTAGGAGCCCGACCTCAGCTGAACAACACACACACACACACACACACACACACACACACAACAGGTTCAAATAAAGAAACAATGAAGACTTGACAATGAAAACTTAAATGAAAACAAAACGACTTACATCTGTATACATGTGAACGCTCCTGCAGGTGTTATTTTACCCTGATGAAACATGTTGATAATAGAGTGTGTGTGTGTGTGTGTGTGCAGCGTCTCACCTGCTGTGACCTTTGTCTCCCGCGAGCTGGAAAGGTCACGCATGCTAATCCTCGTCTCCAGGGAGCGACACGGCTAATCACTATTGTTTCACAACGCCGTGACCTTTAACACACTGACCCAGAGATGCCCTGCAGAGCCCTCAAGACTTACACACACTCCACACGCATAACACACACATTACTGGCGTTCTGAGCCTCACCACTTCAGTTCTGCGGCTCAACACTGAGCCATTCAGTCCCGATTCCCTCCGAAGATAGCATGAGTTATGATGAAATACTGAATAATGCAGGAGCATTTCTCAAGATATGATTAATAATCAAACTACGGAAGCTTGCCTTTTCCCTCCGAACAAAAGTGTAATCTATGAACTCGCACAATTCAGACTATTTTCCTCTGAAATTCTGACTTCATATCTCGCAGTTCAGACTTTTTCCTCAAATACCTGATTCAGTATCTTTACATCAGACTTTGCCTCATAATATCATGCAATTCAGGCTTTTTTCCTCAGAGTTCCTATTTTATATTCACAATTCAGGCTTTTTTCCTCAGAATTCCTATTTTAGATTCACAATTCAGGCTTTTTTCCCCAGAATTCCTATTTTAATTCACAATTCAGGCTTTTTTCCCTCAGAATTCCTATTTTATATTCACAATTCAGGCTTTTTTCCCTCAGAATTCCTATTTTATATTCACAATTCAGGCTTTTTTCCCTCAGAATTCCTATTTTAGATTCACAATTCAGGCTTTTTTCCCCTCAGAATTCCTATTTTAGATTCACAATTCAGGCTTTTTTTTCCCCTCAGAATTCCTATTTTAGATTCACAATTCAGGCTTTTTTCCTCAGAATTCTATTTTAGATTCACATTCAGGCTTTTTTCCTCAGAATTCTATTTTAGATTCACAATTCAGGCTTTTTTCCTCAGAATTCCTATTTTATATTCACAATTCAGGCTTTTTTCCTCAGAATTCCTATTTTAGATTCACAATTCAGGCTTTTTTTCCTCAGAATTCCTATTTTATATTCACAATTCAGGCTTTTTTTCCCTCAGAATTCCTATTTTATATTCACAATTCAGGCTTTTTTCCCCTCAGAATTCCTATTTTAAGTTCACAATTCAGGTTTTTTTTCCTCAGAATTCTTATTTTATATTCACAATTCAGGCTTTTTTCCTCAGAATTCCTATTTTATATTCACAATTCAGGCTTTTTTCCCTCAAAATTCCTATTTTATATTCACAATTCAGGCTTTTTTCCTCTGAATTCCTATTTGATGTTCACAATTCAGGCTTTTTTTCCTCAGAATTCCTATTTTATATTCACAATTCAGGCTTTTTTCCCTCAGAATTCCTATTTTATATTCACAATTCAGGCTTTTTTCCCTCAGAATTCCTATTTTATATTCACAATTCAGGCTTTTTTTCCCTCAGAATTCCTATTTTATATTCACAATTCGGGCTTTTTTCCTCAGAATTCCTATTTTATATTCACAATTCGGGCTTTTTTCCTCAGAATTCCTATTTGATGTTCACAATTCAGGCTTTTTTCCCCTCAAAATTCCTATTTTATATTCACAATTCAGGCTTTTTTTCCTCAGAATTCCTATTTTATATTCACAATTCAGGCTTTTTTCCTCAGAATTCCTATTTTATGTTCACAATTCAGGCTTTTTTTCCTCAGAATTTCTATTTTATATTCACAATTCAGGCTTTTTTCCTCAGAATTCCTATTTTATATTCACAATTCAGGCTTTTTTCCTCAGAATTCCTATTTTATATTCACAATTCAGGCTTTTTTCCTCAGAATTCCTATTTTATGTTCACAATTCAGGCTTTTTTCCTCAGAATTTCGATTCAATATCTTGTGATTCAGAGTTTTTTCTCCTGAATTGTGAGATAGAGTCAGTTCCCTTTTGAAACTCGATACAAATAAAACACGACAGAAACTGTATTTCGCTACGCTACTTCAACGTTTTTAATCATCAACAAACACCACTAACCACTCGGTGAGTGTCTCAGTTTTGAAACGAACGTTGGGTTGTTTTAAGCACATGTTTGAAGCGCTCAGAGGCGATTCTAAAAGAGTCAAAAAGTCGAGACAGGACCCATCGTCAACATTTCTGTGTCCACCACTCTAGTTCATCCAAAACACACTAGAACAGACTCAAAGTGCTAAATACCCGAATTATCCATTAAAGGGTACCTATTATGGCATTTAAAATGTTCCTAATATTGTTCTGGGAGTCCCCAACAACAGTTTTACAAGCATGCAATGACAAAAAACACTTTTGTTGTCTTATAATATGCATTTATTTTTACCTTATTTGCTCACCGACTCCCATATGAATCGTTTAGCGAGTCATTTTTCCAAACCCCGCCTTTGCGTGACGCTAATCTATGGTGATATGTTAGACACCCAGCCGACGGGGTGTCATTGGTTGTTGCGCTAGAGCTTACCCAGATACAACAGTGCTATTTTCTGATTGGCTAACAACCAGTGTTCGAATTACGGGGGAGCTAAGGGGAGCTCGGCTCCCCTGAAAAGGACCTGGGCTCCCCTGAAAGCCTACTTTGAGACATTTAGGGGGAGCTCTAAAACACTGTCCATTTTTTGTGTCGCATATAGATTTTGATTTTCTGTACATTAAGGTTCCTGAAATAAAAGATGATATTAAAAATGTGTCAGTGTTTATTCGCGCTCATTACATTATTATTTCCAAACATCTGTCAAATGCAATGCTGTGTCTCCTGCTGTGACCATCCATGCGTGGCGGCGCTGCACTGAAATTACTACGTTTACGTCACCACTTGAACTTCTCACTGAGTTGGTATTTGAATGTTAGCTTAGCTTCAAGTTCAAAACATACTTTATTCTTTTTTTTGGAACACTCTGTACTAATAAGAATGTCAAAAAGAAAGCAGCCAAGCCTCAGTCAATTTGGATTTACAAAACAAACGAAGAGGAGTGATGACAGCGCACCAGCTACAACTAGCTTGCCGGTGTCACCGCCGCCGCCACTAAAAGTTGCTGCTAGTGACAGCACCAGCACCGAGGATAGCGAGACTTGGGCGCCAGAAACCACCGCTGTGACTTGATTGTTATGTGAGTTATTCTGTTTTTATCATGATTTGCATGATGTAGGCCTAAGCGCGGTTGATTCAGAACCGTGGACAGAGCTGTTTGCCCTAACACTGACTGAGTGACGCTTGCGTTTTGAAGTAGCGTTAAACGGTTTACTAAGTAAACAATAGGTTTACTGTAAACCTATTTTTTGAAATGCCAGAACATGCACCAAAAGCTTTAAAGTCAGTCAGGGTCAGGGAGGATCGCAAAATAGGGCTCCCCCGAAAGCCACTTTGTAATTCGAACCCTGCTAACAACACCAGACGAACAACACCAGAGGAGACCAGGGTTGCCAGGTCTGCACAACAAAACCAGCCCAATTGCTCATCAAACTAACCCAATCACGGCCAAAATTATTCAAATAGCGTTCCCGGGTGTTTCCTCAATAACAATCATGTTCCAGTGGATAAAACAATCGCGTCAACCAGCGTGCACTACACAAACAACCCGCGGAAACAGTGCAGGCATACAGACCTGGCAACACTGGAGGAGACGCGCTTGAATCCTGCCGGTTCCACAGTGAGTGAGTTTTGGGCACTGCGGCATATTAAATATATTACAAATAGTTTATCAGCGTGAGAAATACAATGTGTGGCCGGAGAGCGTGACAAAAGACCGAAATGAGTGACTGTCACGCTCAATGCGTGATGCGTGACACTCGAGAGCCCTGTGACAACTCCATTAACAACGACAAACACTTCACATATTTCAATACAATTGACATTGAAGACCTAAGTTAGCTGCTAGAAGCTGCGCTGTGCCTGTGCGTACACAACACACAAAATAATTATAGAACATGATACAAACATAAAAGCAACAGCCTACTTACAGATTGTGATTCGGAGAAGGAAGCTGATCCAAATAAACTCGGTACTGAACCTCCCTCCTTCAGTATCAGCCGGCTCGCAAATTCATACTTTATAGCATTTAGGTTTGTGAAGCAATCATCTTCAAAATGACGCGAACACAGAACGAGTTCGGGCTATAATACTTCTGTGGTATAGTTATGAACTGTAGCCACTGTCTTCAAATGCTCCTCACTGGGCAGATGAAAAAAGTTTGCTTTTGCGTCGCACTTCAAAACACAGCAGCGTCTCGTCGACATGATGTTTTCCCTGGTGTCTCCTAATGCAATGAGTGGGCGTATCTTATTCAAATAACTTGGACAAGTGACGTACGAAAGTGCATCGTTCGTCTATCGATTCATATCAACGACTCAGAGTCGACTCTTACTTTTGAGAGATAATAACTAGGGATGCACCGAAATGAAAATTCTTGGCCGAAGCCGAAGCCGAATAATAATGAAATGCTTGGCCGAAGGCCGAATACCGAACGCGGTATTTCACATTTTTTCCATTTATTTTGCCAATTTTTTCACCATTGCATTTAATTAAATAGTAAAAAATATGCTTTTTTACTATTTTGTCTTGA
The DNA here is from genome assembly GCA_036326025.1 of Chrosomus eos. Lineage (NCBI taxonomy): Eukaryota > Metazoa > Chordata > Actinopteri > Cypriniformes > Leuciscidae > Chrosomus > Chrosomus eos. Next base: position 99,661 of record JAZAVI010000012.1, on the reverse strand, counting down.
GAAAAACATCAAATTCCAAAAATACAATTTGTTTAACACTGAATTTTTTTTAACATTCCAGCAGATATTATTTAAACAAAGCACAATATAACTTAAAATAAATAAATTAGTAAAATAAAAACTATATTTTTATTTGGCCATCTTTGAAGCCCCCCTTCTTGAATAGCCTATGTTAGGCCTATAACTGACTGCTGAAAGAATATAACTAAAAAAGTGCATTGAAAAGTGCAAAAGTGGATGAACCCACAACAAATGAATAACTGTCCTAGACATAAGCCTACTTTTGCGGTTTACTTAAACTTTATCGTGGGCGTTGAGTTGACAGGTTTGCATGGATTGCCTGGATCACTTGGGTTTCAATATAGCGCGCGCTCTCCGTGGCGATTAGCAGATAAGGAGTTGCCATGAGAACGACTCTTTTCATCTCTCTCTTTTCATACAGATTACATAAACAGAGAATATTTGTTTTCGTTTTGAATTAGATCGTTTAAAAGTAGACAATTAAATGATTATAAAGATATGCCTTTGCCTGTGTGACTAGTATTGTATTGGCTGAGTTTTTTAGAGACGTGCTCCAGAAAAAAAAGTTAACGGAGACAGAGGCAGAAAGCACACCCTGTTTATTTTCTTTATTTTACAAAAGCACAGTTTTGTTTCGATTGTAAGTGGACACAAGTAGTCATTTAAGAGTTTATTTTTTCATATTTCTTAAGTCTGCATTTAAGTGACCATAAATGACGGAGTATTTAGGTCTATTTTGCTGCTATGTGAAAAAAATCCAGCAAAACGCGGCGGCGCGTTTGTCAACTAGAGGGTTAAAAGACGCTTTAGTGCTGCAAGTAACAACGTCTGCCACAGACGCATCAGATGAGCTTCTCTTTTGTCTTCTCCTCAAAGGGGGCATGTTGGCTGCATTTATAAAGCGCGCGCCTCTCACTCTACGCTGGTTACTATTTGATCGCGTCATCAAAAACGTCATTGTTCGGTCAAATTTATTCGGCCTTTTTACTTGTTCGGCCGAACACCGAAAGTGCTTTTTTTGCTATTTTCGGCCGAATAATTTCGGTTGCCGAACATTCGGTGCATCCCTAATAATAACTTTGTATACGGTGAACTTTCATATTTAAAACTTTGCAGGATGTTTTTGTTCACTTAGATCTATGTTACACACTACATGAAAGGTAATTTTCAAAATTCCATGATAGGTACCCTTTAACTTTTATATAATGAAATGTTGTGAAGTAATGTTACCCATTATAATGTTACACATTATTTCATATTCCACAGACACTATTACTGGTCAAACGCATGTGACTTCAGTTCTTTATTTCATTTCCACACCTCATATTTCCAGAGAAAAACGTGTTCAAAATAACACAAGAGTATCACACATACAGTAAAATCAAAAAATGCCAGTGTGGAATCCTGCTGGCACTGAAGCGCTGCTTAAAAAACAAAAGCCAGGACACAAACGTAAACGATGTAAAAAGGGTTTTAAAACGCGGCGTCTGCGCAGCTAATTCATTCAGGCTCCGCCTCCTCGTTCCCGTTGCCGGCGGAAACGTCGCCGCCCTCTGCTTCCTCTCCACACTCGTGCTCCTGCGTCTGATTGGCTGCTTCCTGTGGGCCTGCGCTCTGATTGGTGGGCTCCTTGGCCACTTCCTGCAGGTTGTACTTGCGGAAGAGCATGTAGTCGGTGACGACGCTGACGCAGCACACGCTCTTGATGATCTCGATGATGATGCTCAGCTCAGGGTTACTCAGGTCCACCTTGTTCAGCGGGTTCATCTTATCCACCAAACCTGAGAGACATCGCAGACAGAACACAGTCATCTCACTAGAGACAGAAGCAGACAGAACACAGTCATCTCACTAGAGACATCGCAGACAGAACACAGTCATCTCACTAGAGACAGAAGCAGACAGAACACAGTCATCTCACTAGAGACATCGCAGACAGAACACAGTCATCTCACTAGAGACAGAAGCAGACAGAACACAGTCATCTCAGAGACAGAAGCAGACAGAACACAGTCATCTCACTAGAGACAGAAGCAGACAGAACACAGTCATCTCACTAGAGACATCGCAGACAGAACACAGTCATCTCACTAGAGACATCGCAGACAGAACACAGTCATCTCAGAGACAGAAGCAGACAGAACACAGTCATCTCACTAGAGACAGAAGCAGACAGAACACAGTCATCTCACTAGAGACAGAAGCAGACAGAACACAGTCATCTCACTAGAGACAGAAGCAGACAGAACACAGTCATCTCACTAGAGACAGAAGCAGACAGAACACAGTCATCTCACTAGAGACAGAAGCAGACAGAACACAGTCATCTCACTACAGAGAGACAGACACATGACTAAGAAGCACAACAGTCATCTCACTAGAGACAGAAGCAGACAGAAACACAGTCATCTCACTAGAGACAGAAGCAGACAGAACACAGTCATCTCACTAGAGACACGCAGACAGAACACAGTCATCTCACTAGAGACAGAAGCAGACAGAACACAGTCATCTCACTAGAGACAGAAGCAGACAGAACACAGTCATCTCACTAGAGACAGAAGCAGACAGAACACAGTCATCTCACTAGAGACAGAAGCAGACAGAACACAGTCATCTCACTAGAGACAGAAGCAGACAGAACACAGTCATCTCAGAGACATCGCAGACAGAACACAGTCATCTCACTAGAGACAGAAGCAGACAGAACACAGTCATCTCAGAGACATCGCAGACAGAACACAGTCATCTCACTAGAGACAGAAGCAGACAGAACACAGTCATCTCACTAGAGACAGAAGCAGACAGAACACAGTCATCTCAGAGACATCGCAGACAGAACACAGTCATCTCACTAGAGACATCGCAGACAGAACAGTCATCTCACTAGAGACATCGCAGACAGAACACAGTCATCTCACTAGAGACATCGCAGACAGAACACAGTCATCTCACTAGAGACATCGCAGACAGAACACAGTCATCTCACTAGAGACAGAAGCAGACAGAACACAGTCATCTCACTAGAGACAGAAGCAGACAGAACACAGTCATCTCACTAGAGACAGAAGCAGACAGAACACAGTCATCTCACTAGAGACAGAAGCAGACAGAACACAGTCATCTCACTAGAGACAGAAGCAGACAGAACACAGTCATCTCACTAGAGACAGAAGCAGACAGAACACAGTCATCTCACTAGAGACAGAAGCAGACAGAACACAGTCATCTCACTAGAGACAGAAGCAGACAGAACACAGTCATCTCACTAGAGACAGAAGCAGACAGAACACAGTCATCTCACTAGAGACAGAAGCAGACAGAACACAGTCATCTCACTAGAGACAGAAGCAGACAGAACACAGTCATCTCACTAGAGACAGAAGCAGACAGAACACAGTCATCTCACTAGAGACAGAAGCAGACAGAACACAGTCATCTCACTAGAGACATCGCAGACAGAACACAGTCATCTCACTAGAGACATCGCAGACAGAACACAGTCATCTCACTAGAGACAGAAGCAGACAGAACACAGTCATCTCACTAGAGACAGAAGCAGACAGAACACAGTCATCTCACTAGAGACATCGCAGACAGAACACAGTCATCTCACTAGAGACATCGCAGACAGAACACAGTCATCTCAGAGACAGAAGCAGACAGAACACAGTCATCTCACTAGAGACAGAAGCAGACAGAACACAGTCATCTCACTAGAGACAGAAGCAGACAGAACACAGTCATCTCACTAGAGACATCGCAGACAGAACACAGTCATCTCAGAGACAGAAGCAGACAGAACACAGTCATCTCAGAGACAGAAGCAGACAGAACACAGTCATCTCACTAGAGACATCGCAGACAGAACACAGTCATCTCACTAGAGACAGAAGCAGACAGAACACAGTCATCTCAGAGACAGAAGCAGACAGAACACAGTCATCTCAGAGACAGAAGCAGACAGAACAGTCATCTCACTAGAGACAGAAGCAGACAGAACACAGTCATCTCAGAGACATCGCAGACAGAACACAGTCATCTCACTAGAGACAGAAGCAGACAGAACACAGTCATCTCACTAGAGACATCGCAGACAGAACACAGTCATCTCCTAGAGACATCGCAGACAGAACACAGTCATCTCACTAGAGACATCGCAGACAGAACACAGTCATCTCACTAGAGACAGAAGCAGACAGAACACAGTCATCTCAGAGACAGAAGCAGACAGAACACAGTCATCTCACTAGAGACAGAAGCAGACAGAAAACAGTCATCTCACTAGAGACAGAAGCAGACAGAAAACAGTCATCTCACTAGAGACAGAAGCAGACAGAACACAGTCATCTCACTAGAGACAGAAGCAGACAGAACACAGTCATCTCACTAGAGACACGCAGACAGAACACAGTCATCTCACTAGAGACATCGCAGACAGAACACAGTCATCTCACTAGAGACATCGCAGACAGAACACAGTCATCTCACTAGAGACAGAAGCAGACAGAACACAGTCATCTCACTAGAGACAGAAGCAGACAGAACACAGTCATCTCACTAGAGACAGAAGCAGACAGAACACAGTCATCTCACTAGAGACATGCAGACAGAACACAGTCATCTCACTAGAGACATCGCAGACAGAACACAGTCATCTCAGAGACATCGCAGACAGAACACAGTCATCTCACTAGAGACAGAAGCAGACAGAACACAGTCATCTCAGAGACAGAAGCAGACAGAACACAGTCATCTCACTAGAGACAGAAGCAGACAGAACACAGTCATCTCAGAGACAGAAGCAGACAGAACACAGTCATCTCAGAGACAGAAGCAGACAGAACACAGTCATCTCAGAGACAGAAGCAGACAGAACACAGTCATTTCACTAGAGACAGAAGCAGACAGAACACAGTCATCTCAGAGACAGAAGCAGACAGAACACAGTCATCTCACTAGAGACATCGCAGACAGAACACAGTCATCTCACTAGAGACATCGCAGACAGAACACAGTCATCTCACTAGAGACAGAAGCAGACAGAACACAGTCATCTCACTAGAGACAGAAGCACACGCTACAGTGCTCTCAAAACAAGGAAATGCAATTTGTTGTTGAATCATTTATTTAAGAGATTCGTTCAAAAATGCTGATTCATCCAGTAATGAAACGAGTGAAGTATCTTTGAGTTAGGGAGTTATAATACACTCAAAAATAATTTACAGGGAACATATATACGGTATTACTTTACCTTCCGAGTCTTTTGTTCATTTGTCGCGTGACAGAGGCAATGAACGAATCGAATCGTTCATGAACAACTCATCAGGGCGCGGAATAAAACACACACGTGTTGAAAGGCTGTGAGTCCTCTAACTTAGCTTAGATTCTCTGTCCTAACTTGACCCGACCCGGGCCAATATTTCCCGTCGCTATCCTCGATCTAGGGCCCGGACGTGCACTCCCAACGCAATAGAGCGCGGCGCGGGACTAAATTTGATGGCCGAGTGCGAGCGTGGGCTAGCCTGACTTCGTCATATTCTAGTCAGAATGTGAGTTGATACTGCTCCATAGGGCTTTGATTATGAGGCGTGTCTTAACCCAACCAGGAAAAACGAAAACTCTGCACTCAGTTGGATACTTACAACCAATCAGAGCAACGCAGTAAGTGACGCATGTTGAGCGGCGCATAGTTGTCAACAGAACTCAACTGCACACACTCTGGAAAAGGTATTTAAAAAAATAATGAGTGTTAACGATCTTTGCCGGCGTTGCAAAATAATTTAAGGATTCGCAGAGTACTTGCAAACACGAAAAGCATTTTTGAAAGAAATACGTTTGATGACGTGATGATTACGTAACTGCAGATCATCTGTCCATCATCGTATAAAGCCCGCCCTGGCAATTTGATTGGCCGACAATTTCTGAACCAATTACTCCTCAATGGATCGAGTCCAGACCGAACTTCCCGACCAAAAAATGTTGTGGGCGGGGTTTGGGCTGGCATCCAGGCTAAGCGCGAGCGGTAATGCACTCACTCTGTGTGTGCGGGAGAATAAAACGATTCGCGGGACTCCCGCAAACTAGAAACAGGGCTCTCAAGTGTCACACATTGAGGGTGACAGTCACTCATTTCGGTTTTTGTCACGCTCTCCCGCCACACATTGTATTTCTCACGCTGAAAAACTATGTATAATATATTTAATATGCCGCAGCGCCCAAAATTTCTCTGGGCGCCGCTCTCACTGTGGAACGGCAGGAATCAAGCGCGTCTCCGCCTGGAGTTAGCCGAGCTACACAACAGCCAATCAGAAAATAGCACTATTGTATCTGGGTAAGATTTAACGCAACAACTAGTGAAAAAAATGACAACCCCATTCCTGCGACCCGTCCAAAAGTAAAGTACAAATCGAAACGAACCGTGACCTTAGAATCGAAAATGTAATCAAATCGAGGATTTGGAGAATCGTGACACCCCTACTATGAGTGAGTCATTCAATCATTCATTCAGGATATTTGTTTAAAAACGCTGATTCCTCCAGATATGAACGAGTGTAGTTATTATGAGTGAGTCATTGAGTGTGGTATTAGTGTGGTGATGATGATGACGTACCAGCGACGGCTTTGATGACGTCGTCTCTCTTGCTGTGGCTGCTGTTTCGGGCTTTGAAGCAGATCTGGTACGTGGCCCTCAGCGGCGCCTTGAACCAGCGCTCCAGATACTCGCTCAGGAACTTCTCCATGTCCTCTGGGAACGCTCGACACGTGCCGCTCACCGGCAGCATACGCAGGATCAAACGACACTTCCTCTTCTTCGTCTGGTGCAGGTCCGACAGGATGTGGTGAACCAGCTTCTCTGGGTCTGAGAGGGGGAGAGAGAGAGAGAGAGAGAGAGAAGGAGAGAGAGATGAAGAGAGAGAGAGTTATCACCTGTAGTTGCGGTGGAGCTGATGTGCTTCTCTGATCTGACTCTCACCGACTCCATGCGTGCGAATGAACACAACGTTATTGGCTCCGCTGTCGACCGCACTGAACCTCTGCTGACGCTTCTGCATCGACGACTGAATCTGAGACACTTCCTTCTTCAGCGCAGACTCTGCGTCTTCATCACCCTCCTCATCCTCACTGAGGCAGTCTGTGGGCTGGAACACACACACTACAGTCACACATCTGTACAGCGCACTATACTACAGTAAAACATCTCTATAGTGCACTATACTACAGTAACACATCTCTATAGTGCACTATACTACAGTAACACATCTCTATAGTGCACTATACTACAGTAACACATCTCTATAGTGCACTATACTACAGTAACACATCTCTATAGTGCACTATACTACAGTAACACATCTCTATAGTGCACTATACTACAGTAACACATCTCTATAGTGCACTATACTACAGTAACACATCTCTATAGTGCACTATACTACAGTAACACATCTCTATAGTGCACTATACTACAGTAACACATCTCTATAGTGCACTACACTACAGTAACACATCTCTATAGTGCACTATACTACAGTAACACATCTCTACAGTGCACTACACTACAGTAACACATCTCTACAGTGCACTACACTACAGTCACACATCTCTATAGTGCACCATACTACAGTCACACATCTCTATAGTGCACTACACTACAGTAACACATCTCTATAGTGCACTATACTACAGTAACACATCTCTATAGTGCACTATACTACAGTAACACATCTCTATAGTGCACTATACTACAGTAACACATCTCTATAGTGCACTACACTAACACATCTCTATAGTGCACTATACTACAGTAACACATCTCTATAGTGCACTATACTACAGTAACACATCTCTACAGTGCACTATACTACAGTCACACATCTCTATAGTGCACTACAGTAACACATCTCTATAGTGCACTATACTACAGTAACACATCTCTACAGTGCACTATACTACAGTAACACATCTCTATAGTGCACTATACTACAGTAACACATCTCTACAGTGCACTATACTACAGTAACACATCTCTATAGTGCACTATACTACAGTCACACATCTCTACAGTGCACTATACTACAGTAACACATCTTTATAGTGCACTATACTACAGTCACACATCTCTATAGTGCACTATACTACAGTAACACATCTCTATAGTGCACTATACTACAGTCACACATCTCTATAGTGCACTATAGTACAGTAACACATCTCTATAGTGCACTACAGTAACACATCTCTATAGTGCACTATACTACAGTAACACATCTCTATAGTGCACTATACTACAGTAACACATCTATATAGTGCACTACACTACAGTAACACATCTCTATAGTGCACTACACTACAGTAACACATCTCTATAGTGCACTACACTACAGTAACACATCTCTATAGTGCACTATACTACAGTAACACATCTCTATAGTGCACTATACTACAGTAACACATCTATATAGTGCACTACACTACAGTCACACATCTCTATAGTGCACTATACTACAGTAACACATCTCTATAGTGCACTACACTACAGTAACACATCTCTATAGTGCACTATACTACAGTAACACATCTCTATAGTGCACTACAGTAACACATCTCTATAGTGCACTATACTACAGTTACACATCTCTATAGTGCACTATATACTTTCATTTGAAAGTCACGTGTCTAGTATTTGTAAAACCGCATTTTTCCATCTTAAAAATATATCTAAATTACGTCATATGCTCTCACTGACAAATGCGGAACAATTAGTTCATGCTTTCATGACCTCAAGGCTAGATTATTGTAATGCTCTACTGGGTGGTTGCCCTGCACGCTTATTAAACAAACTACAGCTAGTTCAAAACGCAGCCGCTAGAGTTCTTACCAGAACCAGGAAGTATGACCATATTAGCCCGGTTCTGTCAACACTGCATTGGCTGCCTATTAAACATCGTATAAATTTTAAAATATTGCTGATTACTTACAAAGCACTAAATGGTTTAGCTCCCCAGTACTTGAGCGAGCTCTTAACGCATTATAGTCCTTCACGTCTATTGCGATCTCAAAATTCTGGCCAGTTGATAATACCTAAAATATCAAAATCGACTGCTGGCGGTAGATCCTTTTCCTATTAAGCACCAAAACTTTGGAACAATCTTCCTAACACGGTCCGGGAAGCAGATACAGTCTGTCAGTTTAAATCTAGACTAAAAACACATCTCTTTGGCTTAGCATACACATAACACATTATAGATTTCTATAATTCAATGTTAGGCTGCATAGATTAGATCAGCCGGAACCGGGAACACTTCCCATAATTCCTGATGTACTTTGTACATCATAAGAAGGATGGCGTCTACGCTAATATTAGTCTCTCTGTTTATCCCGAGGTTTACCGCAGACCGCCGGATCCAGGGCATATCCAGATCTGATGAAGGACCATCACATGGACACGACGACACGCATTATCAGGGCTGTGAAGGCCCATGGACACCTCACCACACTCATCTCCTCACCGGCCGGATGACCCAACCCAACCAGATGAACTGGATAATATCGTGAAAGTTCTGATCCCATCTGACTCCTGACATTATGCTGCCTAACTCATAATCATACACTGTTCATTCGTTGGCCAAAGGAGGACTGGCCCCCCGACTGAGCCTGGGTTCTCCCAAGGTTTTTTTCTCCATTCTGTCACCTGATGGAGTTTTGGTTCCTTGCCACTGTTGCCTTCGCCTTTTGGCTTGCTTAGTTGGGGACATTTAATTTTCAATTGAACAATACTATTACAACATTGTTTTCCTGTTATCTCTGTAAAGCTGCTTTGAAACAATTTGTATTGTAAAAAGCGCTATATAAATAAAGGTGACTTGACTTGACTTGACTATACTACAGTAACACATCTCTATAGTGCACTATACTACAGTAACACATCTCTATAGTGCACTATACTACAGTAACACATCTCTACAGTGCACTACACTACAGTCACACATCTCTATAGTGCACTATACTACAGTAACACATCTCTATAGTGCACTATACTACAGTTACACATCTCTATAGTGCACTATACTACAGTAACACATCTCTATAGTGCACTACAGTAACACATCTCTATAGTGCACTATACTACAGTCACACATCTCTATAGTGCACTATACTACTGTCACACATCTCTATAGTGCACTATACTAGTCACACATCTCTATAGTGCACTATAGTACAGTAACACATCTCTATAGTGCACTACAGTAACACATCTCTATAGTGCACTATACTACAGTAACACATCTCTATAGTGCACTATACTACAGTAACACATCTATATAGTGCACTACACTACAGTAACACATCTCTATAGTGCACTATACTACAGTCACACATCTCTATAGTGCACTACACTACAGTCACACATCTCTATAGTGCACTATACTACAGTAACATCTCTATAGTGCACTACACTACAGTAACACATCTCTATAGTGCACTATACTACAGTAACACATCTCTATAGTGCACTATACTACAGTAACACATCTCTATAGTGCACTATACTACAGTAACACATCTCTATAGTGCACTATACTACAGTAACACATCTCTACAGTGCACTACACTACAGTCACACATCTCTATAGTGCACTATACTACAGTAACACATCTCTATAGTGCACTATACTACTGTCACACATCTCTATAGTGCACTATACTAGTCACACATCTCTATAGTGCACTATAGTACAGTAACACATCTCTATAGTGCACTACAGTAACACATCTCTATAGTGCACTATAATACAGTAACACATCTCTATAGTGCACTATACTACAGTAACACATCTATATAGTGCACTACACTACAGTAACACATCTCTATAGTGCACTATACTACAGTCACACATCTCTATAGTGCACTACACTACAGTCACACATCTCTATAGTGCACTATACTACAGTAACATCTCTATAGTGCACTACACTACAGTAACACATCTCTATAGTGCACTATACTACAGTAACACATCTCTATAGTGCACTACAGTAACACATCTCTATAGTGCACTATACTACAGTTACACATCTCTATAGTGCACTATACTACAGTAACACATCTCTATAGTGCACTATACTACAGTAACATCTCTATAGTGCACTATACTACAGTAACACATCTCTACAGTGCACTATACTACAGTAACACATCTCTACAGTGCACTATACTACAGTCACACATCTCTATAGTGCACTATACTACAGTAACACATCTCTACAGTGCACTATACTACAGTCACATCTCTATAGTGCACTATATTACAGTAACACATCTCTATAGTGCACTATACTACAGTAACACATCTCTACAGTGCACTATACTACAGTCACATCTCTATAGTGCACTATACTACAGTAACACATCTCTACAGTGCACTATACTACAGTCACACATCTCTATAGTGCACTATACTACAGTCACATCTCTATAGTGTACTATACTACAGTAACACATCTCTATAGTGCACTATACTACAGTCACATCTCTATAGTGTACTATACTACAGTAACACATCTCTACAGTGCACTATACTACAGTAACACATCTCTATAGTGCACTATACTACAGTAACACATCTCTATAGTGCACTATACTACAGTAACACATCTCTACAGTGCACTATACTACAGTAACACATCTCTATAGTGCACTATACTACAGTTACACATCTCTATAGTTAGTGCTGTAGCGACGCGTCGATGACGTCGACGCTTCGACGTCAAAATTACGTCGACGCCATATTTTTGCGTCGACGCTTCTTCATTTATTTATTTTTTGCACCGTTTCCGGCAGTACAGCTCGCCAACACACGTGGGAGAACGAAACATTGCAGAATGGAGGACGAAGACCACTAGAAGTGAATGTGCTCTCCATTAAATGAATCACACATAGTAAACAAATCCTTAACAAAAAAAAAACCTTTGCAATTTAGACGCGCAAACTGGGTGCGGGTGCGGTGAGACGTACGGCTCGGGGAGATTCGGCTTGCAGTCGTTCATCCGCGGACGCGGCGCCGCGCGCGCTGTTACAAAAGAAGCCGTGCACGCGATATGGGGTTTTGCCGGTCTTGCGCTCCCAACGCGTCATATTTGCCGCACGCTCGTGCGGACGCGTCATATTTGCCGCACGCTCGTGCGGACGCATCGAGTATAAACAAGGCTTTGCTCCGTGTCAGCGCGCTCTGATCGGTAACGGGGAACAGACTCTCCTGAATCATCCAGCAGGAGCAAGCACCACTAACTCCGCCTCCGTTCCCCTCGTAAGCTGATATTAGTATTTAAACATTCTCTATGATAAAAAATGTTTGTACAAAATATTTTAATAACACGGTTTTGGCGGTTATAGAGTTCTAATGACAGTGTTCAAATACATAACATTAGACTAACGTTAGCCAGCTACAGTATCATGATTCAGTACGCTAGTTCGTATTTATTTGAGATACATTGTTTTTTTATTAATCGAGGAGCAGAAAAATAATCTTTATATTAATCGCCCAATTAGTCGTTAGATTAGTCGACTAATCGATAAAATAATCGCCCAACTAATCGTTTAGTTAATAATCGTTTACCCCAGCCCTATCTATAGTGCACTATACTACAGTAACACATCTCTATAGTGCACTATACTACAGTAACACATCTCTATAGTGCACTATACTACAGTCACACATCTCTATAGTGCACTATACTACAGTAACACATCTCTATAGTGCACTATACTACAGTCACACATCTCTATAGTGCACTACAGTAACACATCTCTACAGTGCACTATACTACAGTAACACATCTATATAGTGCACAATACTACAGTAACAAATCTATATAGTGCACAATACTACAGTCACACATCTCTATAGTGCACTATACTACAGTCACACATCTCTATAGTGCACTATACTACAGTTACACATCTCTATAGTGCACTATACTACAGTAACACATCTCTATAGTGCACTATACTACAGTCACACATCTCTACAGTGCACTACACTACAGTAACACATCTCTATAGTGCACTATACTACAGTCACACATCTCTATAGTGCACTATACTACAGTCACACATCTCTATAGTGCACTACAGTAACACATCTCTACAGTGCACTATACTACAGTAACACATCTATATAGTGCACAATACTACAGTAACAAATCTATATAGTGCACAATACTACAGTCACACATCTCTATAGTGCACTATACTACAGTCACACATCTCTATAGTGCACTATACTACAGTTACACATCTCTATAGTGCACTTATACTACAGTAACACATCTCTATAGTGCACTATACTACAGTCACACATCTCTACAGTGCACTACACTACAGTAACACATCTCTATAGTGCACTATACTACAGTCACACATCTCTATAGTGCACTATACTACAGTCACACATCTCTATAGTGCACTACAGTAACACATCTCTACAGTGCACTATACTACAGTAACACATCTATATAGTGCACTATACTACAGTCACACATCTCTATAGTGCACTACAGTAACACATCTCTACAGTGCACTATACTACAGTAACACATCTCTATAGTGCACTATACTACAGTCACACATCTCTATAGTGCACTATACTACAGTCACACATCTCTACAGTGCACTACAGTAACACATCTCTACAGTGCACTATACTACAGTAACACATCTATATAGTGCACTATACTACAGTCACACATCTCTATAGTGCACTATACTAGTCACACATCTCTATAGTGCACTATACTACAGTAACACATCTCTATAGTGCACTATACTACAGTCACACATCTCTATAGTGCACTATACTACTGTAACATCTCTATAGTGCACTATACTACAGTCACACATCTCTATAGTGCACTATACTACAGTAACATCTCTATAGTGCACTATACTACAGTAACACATCTCTATAGTGCACTACAGTAACACATCTCTATAGTGCACTACAGTTACACATCTCTATAGTGCACTACAGTTACACATCTCTATAGTGCTCTATACTACAGTAACACATCTCTATAGTGCACTACAGTTACACATCTCTATAGTGCACTATACTACAGTAACACATCTCTATAGTGCACTACAGTAACACATCTCTATAGTGCTCTATACTACAGTAACACATCTCTATAGTGCACTATACTACAGTAACACATCTCTATAGTGCACTATACTACAGTCACACATCTCTATAGTGCACTATACTACAGTAACACATCTCTATAGTGCACTATACTACAGTAACACATCTCTATAGTGCACTATGCTACAGTAACATCTCTACAGTGCACTATACTACAGTAACACATCTCTATAGTGCACTATACTACAGTTACACATCTCTATAGTGCACTATACTACAGTAACATCTCTATAGTGCACTATACTACAGTAACACATCTCTATAGTGCACTATACTACAGTAACATTCTACAGTGCACTATACTACAGTAACACATCTCTACAGTGCACTACACTACAGTAACACATCTCTATAGTGCACTATACTACAGTCACACATCTCTATAGTGCACTACAGTAACACATCTCTACAGTGCACTATACTACAGTAACACATCTCTATAGTGCACTATACTACAGTCACCACATCTCTACAGTGCACTATAGTAACACATCTACTACAGTGCACTATACTACAGTAACACATCTATAGTGCACTATACTACAGTTACACATCTCTATAGTGCACTATACTACAGTCACACATCTCTATAGCGCACTATACTACAGTAACACATCTCTATAGTGCACTATACTACAGTCACACATCTCTATAGTGCACTATACTACAGTAACACATCTCTATAGTGCTCTATACTACAGTAACACATCTCTATAGTGCACTATACTACAGTAACACATCTCTATAGTGCACTATACTACAGTCACACATCTCTATAGTGCACTATACTACAGTAACACATCTCTAGTGCACTATACCACAGTCACAGTAACACATCTCTATAGTGCACTATACTACAGTAACACATCTCTATAGTGCACTATACTACAGTAACACATCTCTATAGTGCACTATACTACAGTAACACATCTCTAATAGTGCACTATACTACAGTAACACATCTCTAGTGCACTATACTACAGTAACACATCTCTATAGTGCACTATACTACAGTAACACATCTCTATAGTGCACTATACTACAGTAACACATCTCTATAGTGCACTATACTACAGTAACACATCTCTATAGTGCACTATACCACAGTCACACATCTCTAGTGCACTATACCACAGTCACAGTAACACATCTCTAATAGTGCACTATACTACAGTAACACATCTCTAGTGCACTATACCACAGTCACAGTAACACATCTCTAATAGTGCACTATACTACAGTCACACATCTCTATAGTGCACTACACTAGTTACACATCTCTATAGTGCACTATACTACAGTCACACATCTCTATAGCGCACTATACTACAGTAACACATCTCTATAGTGCACTATACTACAGTCACACATCTCTATAGTGCACTATACTACAGTAACACATCTCTAGTGCACTATACCACAGTCACAGTAACACATCTCTATAGTGCACTATACTACAGTAACACATCTCTATAGTGCACTATACTACAGTAACACATCTCTAATAGTGCACTATACTACAGTAACACATCTCTAGTGCACTATACCACAGTCACAGTAACACATCTCTAATAGTGCACTATACTACAGTCACACATCTCTATAGTGCACTACACTAGTTACACATCTCTATAGTGCACTATACTACAGTCACACATCTCTATAGTGCACTACACTACAGTAACACATCTCTAGTGCACTATACCACAGTCACAGTAACACATCTCTATAGTGCACTATACTACAGTCACACATCTCTATAGTGCACTACACTAGTTACACATCTCTATAGTGCACTATACTACAGTCACACATCTCTATAGTGCACTATACTACAGTAACACATCTCTATAGTGCACTATACTACAGTAACACATCTCTATAGTGCACTATACTACAGTCACACATCTTTATAGTGCACTATACTACAGTAACACATCTCTATAGTGCACTACAGTAACACATCTCTATAGTAACATATCTCTGACGTCATGCTGCTCACCTGCTCAGGGCCGTACAGCGCGTCCGCGTACTCGTTGAGGAGGCTGTAGGCTTCGCTCGTGCACTTGCGCTCGTTCATGTTGCAGGTGACGAGGACCCCCTGCGCGCCCACCTCCAGCTCGCGGGAGCCCCTGTGTCTCTTGTGCGCGTGCCCGCCGAAGCGCTTCCTGGTCCTCTTGTGCGTGTCAGACATGACTAGCTTTATCAAACAATCTCTTTGAGATTAAAACGTGTTGAAGAAACTCTGGGGATATAAACGCGCTGCGGGCACACGCGTGTGTGTTTGTGTGTGTCGCGCTTCAAGCGTTCCACTGCACGCGTCATACAGGGCCACGAAAGGGACATTTGATTACGAAACGCGTTTGACGCGGTTTCAAATTAGAAGTCCCATAAATATGCATCACGAGCTATCTTTCATAAAAAAGTTTTGCTCAAAACTCGAAGCCTTTATGCATCAACAATGCATTTGAAATATATATGTTGCAATAGGCTACATTACGGCATTTTTAATCAAAAGTTAAAATGCATTATGGTGTAATATGTAATATGGTGCAGATTTATCACACAACACAAATGCATTACAAGACATGACTCATAATCATTTTTAATGCATTAGATATAGACTTCATGTAAAGTGTTAACAAAATGTATGTCACCTTTAAAATATCTTCTCATTGACAATACCATTGAATATTAAAAACAATATTTCTGTGGAATGAATTTCATTCATAGAGAGTCTGAACTGGAATACATCATCACTACACACACACACACACACACACACTGGAGACGTTTCTACAACAGTTTCAATGTTTCTAAAATATGCATCAACTCTTTACAAATGGATTTATTCACAGCTTTCTTAAAGGGTTAGTTCAGAAATTAACATTAGCCCGTGATTTACTCTCCATAACTCATATGACAGTCTAAAGCTGGGAGGAGCCAGGTTATAGTTTAATATAACTCAGATTGTCTGACCGTCTGAGAGAAGACTAATGTTCATTTCTGGTTGAGCTATCTGTTTAAACTCATGACAGCGTGACTGTGCTCATCTGAGTGCTGTGGATCTGCGGGTGTGTGGTGTTCTGGCCGTGATCGGCCCACACTCCCACTGGAAGAATCCGCAGCGCTGGCGTGTGACGGGGCAGCAGAAGAACACACGCCCGTGGTTCGGGCCCCCGTTCCCCACCGTCAGGCGCCGGGCCCTGCGGCCACACACACACAGAGGAGCCGTGCGCCTCGCAGAGAGACCGGCAGCAGCGGGGCGGGGCGGGCCCGCTGGGGGGCGGGGCTTTGTGAGCGATTGGGGGGGGGCTTTGTGGCGCTGAGGGCGGGCTTGTGATGCTGGGGGCGGGGCTTTGTGGACGCTGGGGGGCGGGCTTGTGAGCTGGGGGGCGGGGCTCTGTGAACTGTGAGGGGCGGGCTTAGTGAATGGGTGGGGGGCGGGGCTTGTGAGCACTGGGGGCGGGGGCTTTATGAGCTGGGGGGGGGCTTTAGTGAAGCTGGGGGGGGGGCTTGTGAACAGCTGGGGGCGGGGCTTTGTGAACACTGGGGGGGGGACTTTGTGAATGCAGGGAGGTGTGTCTCTGTGAACACTGAAAGGGCGTGGCCTAAGAAGCGAGAGAGCGGCCCATACGGGTCTGTGTGTGTGTGTGAATGTGTGTGTGTGAGTGTGTGTGGGACCGGTCTGGGTGTTTTAAAGAGACTGGTGGAGACACAGGAGACGGTGGGTTTGAGCCAGTCTGATGTGGTTTTGTTCTCATCAGGCTCCTCCCCCAGGGCAACAGGCTCCTCCCCCTCCTCGGACAGCAGGACTCCGTCGCTCCAGCAGGCGTCTCCGGTCTCGGGGTCGTAGGTCGTGTCGGAGAGCCCGGCCAGCGCGGTGTTGCTAGTCTTCTGGAGGTTTCCCAGCGGTGTGTTTGTGCTGGAGAGAACGGTGACCAGCGAAACCAGCGCTCGACACACACTCGTCTGCGGCTCGTCACAGCACACTCGGACGGAACGACACACACTCGTCTGGGCTCGTCACACACACTCGGAGCGGACGACACACACTCGTCTGCGGCTCGTCACACACACTCGAGCGGAGGCACTCGTTCGGCCGCACACACTCGGAGCGGAAACGACACACACTCGTCTGCGGCTCGTCACACACACTCGGAGCGGAACGACACACACTCGTCTGGGCTCGTCACACACACTGGGCTGGGCTGCACACACACTGCTGCCTTCCCCGCTGAGGTCTGGGCTTCACCAGCGCCTGAAGAGAGAGAGAGAGAGAGATGCTGCTATAATAACCCTCAGCGCTGGCTCCTGATTGGCTGTGATTGTCAGGGGGCGGAGTCACCTGTCTGTGATGTCATGCCGGGGGCGGAGTCACTCACCCGCTGCAGAGTCTTGGTGACGGTCAGACAACAGCCGTCACACACCATCCTCCACGCCAGCAGAGCCGTGTTCCTCGCGTCCACCAGACCTGCGCGCACAGAGAGTGTGAGTGTGTGTGTGTGTGTGTGTGTGATGAATTCTGGAATCCACAGCTGCATCAATTTATATTTAATGAGTGATTATAATCAAGATTAATCAAACATCTTTAAGGAAGCACTAAAGAGGACTGTAAAATCAGCCAAATCGAAGGTATTTCGTTGAGCTTATAGAAAAAAAACTCTTAGGTTATCTTATGTTAATCAGCTGGACTGGATAATCTGGATTCATCTTTTCTAAAATGATCTGCAAATATTATTGCTGCCCCCATCACCGGTCTATTTAACCTCTCTCTGTTATCTGCTGAAATCCGCCGCAGTCATTCCCCTGTTCAAAGGAGGAGACACTCTCGACCCAACTGCTAAAGACCAATTTCCATCCGACCCTGTCTTTCCAAAGTTTGTGAAAAACTGGTCAACAAACAAATTGTCAGTCATCTGGAATCCGACTCAATAGCCTGGGCTTTACCCATGACTGCCTCTCCTGGTTCTCCCACTATCTCTCCGACAGGGTCCGGCGTGTTAAATCGGAGGGCCTGTTGTGGGGACCCATGCCTGTCTCTATGGGGGTGCCACAGGGCTCGATTCTCGGGCCGACTCTATTCTCCCTCTACATCAACGATGTGACTCTCATATCCATCTTTATGCAGATGATACCAGCCTGTACACGTCAGGCTCTTCGTTAGATACTGCGCTCAAAAATCTGCAGGAGAGTTTCAATGCCATCCAACATTCCTTCCGAAACCTTCAGTTATTACTAAATCCTGGTAAAACTAAGTGTATGCTTCTCAAGCGATCACTGCTAACACCTGCCTGTCTACCTAGCATCCCACGCTGGATGGGTCTGAGTTTAGAATATGTTGATACATATAAATATCTAGGTGTCTTGTTAGACTGCTCTCTCTCCTTCAGCCGCACATTAACATATTAAGATGTAAAATGAAATCTAGAATCGGCTTCCTCTTCCGCAACAGGGCCTGCTTCACTCATGCGGCCAAACTTGCTTTGGCGAAAATGACTTCATTCCAATGTTCGACTTTGGCGATGTCATTTATAGAACTGCCTCAAACTTTATGCTGAAAAAACGTGATTCACCATAGCGTCATACGTTTTGTTATAAATGCCCCTTACAACACCCACCACTGCAAGCTCTATGCTTTAGTGGCCGTCATCAATACTCGCCGTTTAACTCACTGGTACCAACTTATTTATAAGTCTCTGCTTGGAAAAGTTCCTCTGTACTTAAAGGATTAGTTCACTTTAAAAAAAAACCTTTGCTGATAATTTACTCGCCCCCATGTCATCCGAGATGTCCATGTCTTTCTTTGAATGTCAATGTCATGTCAATGACTGGATGAACTACAAAAACCCTGCTGACTTCCTTGCTCTACTCTTGTTGCTCAGATATTTCTCAAATGCTCTTCACGGTCATATAATCCATGCACTCAAGTGATCTACCTGCTTTAATCACACACTTTAATCCCCGTATATCCAGTCAAATGTTTTTTTTATTTTGTACTTTATATTTTAAAATATATTTATTATGTAACTCCATGTTGTCTTGCACATTTTTCACGTTATCTCGGCCAGGTTGCCGTTGTAAATGAGAATTTGTTCTCAATCGGCCTACCTGGTAAAATAAAAACATTAATAAAATATCTAATATTATAAATACAGTTATAAACCCTCCTGTATTAAATCTAGATCCGACCCCATTGATATGCAAGAACTTTAACTCATTTAAAACTGTGATTGAGAATCTTAGAGGAATTATCCCACAAATGAGCAGTTTTAGGCCTTGTTACACAGACTGCAGTTTTTAATCAATTTAAACTCATATTTCAGCGGCTGTGTTATAGATATGGCTTTTAAAGCTTATTGGACCTGGTATTCTTCAGATTGTGAATAAAAGCTTAGATACGGGTATTTTTCCTAGCATGCTGAAACAGGCCTGTGTAACCTGTACTAAACAACCCAATTTAGATCCAACTGACTCGACTCATTACAGACCGCTCTCTCATTTATGTCAAACCTTTTAAAAAAGTGGTGTTTAATCAGCTACATGTTTACTTAGAGCAGAATAAGACTGGTGAAGTTTGGTGTGTGTGTGTGTGTGTTAGTCTTTTACAGGAGACTGCCTAACTTGAGTGTCAGCTGCATAATCGATGGAGATCTGCTTCAGTCTATCTGGAAATGTTGATCTGTTATTGAGAAGCGTTTAAGCTGACGTACTGGGGTAGCTTAGGCCTGGTGAAGGTTCAGTAGTAGCTGTGTGTTGGTTTGGCCGGAAGCTAGCGTTCAAGGCCGTTATTAACCGCTCAGAGCAGTGTGTGTGTGTGTGTGTGTGTGTGTGTGTGTGTACCTGAGTGCTCTCGGCCGGTGAACTGGATGCCGAGGTCCAGCAGAGCTCCTCTCAGACCCTTGGGCTTCCTGTTATAGAACAGCTGACACACACAACACACACTTTACTGACCATTACAATGATCTCACGCTGTGGAGAAAACCATCAACCAAACCAGAATGATTTATAGCCTGTGCCAGAGAGCTGTGTGTCTGTGAGATAGAGTGTAATGTGAGAGTGTGTGTGTGTGTGTGTATAACTGTGCGAGTGTGTGTGTGTGTGTGAGAATAAGAGTGTGACTGTGTGTGTGTGTGTGTATGAAAGAATAAGAGGTGAGTGTGTGTATGAAAGAATAAGAGTGTGACTGTGTGTGTGTATAAGTGTGTGTGTGTGTTGTGTGTGGTGTCTGGTGAGTGTGTATGTGTGTGTATGTGTTGTGTGTGTGTGTGTGTGTGTGTGTGTGTGTGTGTGTGGTGGTGTGTGTGTGTGTGTGTTACCCTGTATGTGGCTCGCAGGTCGATCCAGCTCTTCAGAGCTTCAGGAACTCTCAGCTGCTTCCGCTTGCACTCGTAGAGCAAACAAACACCCAGATCCCAGTCTACATCAACACACACACACACGCGTTACACATGAACAATAAGAGACACACATGCGAGCCCGTGAGCGAGTCGTTCTCACCTGACCATGTGACGAAAGCGCAGGCGTGTCCTGAGGGGGCGGGGCCAGAGCTGTCCGTCTCATAGGCCACGCCCCTCTCCTGCTGGAGGTCCTGCAGCCAGCGCACGAACCTGGACAGGCAGATGTGCAGCGGGGGGGCGGAGTCCACCTGATCCTGTCAGCCAATCACACAGTCAACCACACACACACTGATCCTGTCAGCCAATCACACGTCAGACACACTCCACACACACACACCTGTGTGATGCCGTGAGCTGCGAGCAGAAGGCTGATAACACCGGGTCTCTCACACACACACACTCACACACACACACACCTGTGTGATGCCCGTGAGCTGCGAGCAGAAGGCTGATAACAGAGGTCTAACACACACACGCACACAACAAACACACGGAAACACACCTACACACACACACACACACACACACTTATGCCG
>JAZAVI010000012.1:70000-72500 GCA_036326025.1 Chrosomus eos | reverse complement strand
ATCCCCCTGGCAGTACTTCCTACATTTCCCATGAACACTGTGCCGTAATGCTACGTGATGACGTTTCATGCGCCCATTGGCTGCGCGCAGTTTGCAGTGAAACCAGCGCGAGAAATGATCATGGAAACGAACGGAGCATCCACCAGAAAACACAAGGAAGACGAAGAACGAACGGAGCCAGAGCAGGGAGCATAGACTGAAAGGGGAGGGACCAAGTAGAGTAAAGTAAAAAGTTAAGATTAAACTAAATGCGGCAGTGGTTGGGACAGACTTCTGGGTTTACATTTAAATGTTGTTTAACAAGAGATAGGATACGTTATTTTTTTAAGTTTAAGGTTTTTGTCATTATTTCTGAACAAGCTTACCGGTATACATTCGGCAATATACACAACAAGCTTACTATATATCTTAAGGTTTTCTTTTAGTTGAAAACATTAAACAATATGTGTAAACAATAAATATAAACAAAAGCATTTAAGCTCAAGCAGCGTGGACGAGGAAAAAACGCAACAAAAAAAAAGCAGACGCGCAATTATCGTACAGAACGTACATACTCGAGTCAGTATATGATTATCGTGTTTATATTGTTTCACGTTCAAGTTGAGAAAAAAATATATCATGCTCGAGTGAGAAAACGCGCTGCGCTGACAGACGTTGCAGAGACGCGCGCGTGTGTTTGTGTGCAAAGTGACAGCACTTTGCGTTTTCTGTGCTTAAACCTGTCTCCCTCAAAATCATTTTGCTACCAGAAGGAATCATCTCGTATCACGATTCCATCGGGGTACAGCTGCTTACCTGCAGTCGTTAATGCAGTGATGGATAGCTGCTTAATCAATCGACTGCTGTTTCTTTGGATTCCATGTGATTTCTCATTGTGGTGGTGATATTATGATAACTCAGTTTAATTAATAATTGATTAAAAGTAATTCCACTTTTTAATAGGCTATCATTTTCATCTAAGCAAACTTCGCGAGGCAGACAACAACATTATGTGATCAAATACAAATAATCCACTTGTTAAACACAGCTCCACCAAGTGCACCTAATTATAACTGTGAAAAAAAAATTAAATTCGAATAGTATTTTATTTTTTTGAATAATAATTACAGATCGAAAATTTGAATATTCGTGCACATCCCTAATAGATAGATAGATAGATCCAAAACTTGAAATGAAATGTTTGCACTTTCTGTGTTGTATTGTATTTTATATGTGTTTTCCATGCCAACAATGTTAATAAAATGATCAAATGCATTCAGTGGCACTTATAATTTCTCTTTTTTTCACCGGAAAAAAATTTGGCTAGTGGAAATTCTGATTGGCTGGTAACTTTAGAAAGTTACCAGCCACATTGGCTGGTGATCAAAAAAGTTAATTTAGAACCCTGCTTATATTCACTCATAATCACTCATAATCATTCATATTCACTCATAATCACTCATGTTCACTCATATTCACTCATAATCACTCATAATAATCATTCATGTTCACTCATAATTATTCATGTTCACTCATATTCACTCATATTCACTCATATTCACTCATAATCACTCATAATAATCATTCATGTTCACTCATAATTATTCATGTTCACTCATATTCACTCATAATCA
The DNA here is from genome assembly GCA_036326025.1 of Chrosomus eos. NCBI lineage: Eukaryota > Metazoa > Chordata > Actinopteri > Cypriniformes > Leuciscidae > Chrosomus > Chrosomus eos. Next base: position 70,887 of record JAZAVI010000012.1, on the reverse strand, counting down.
CTCATAATCACTCATAGTAATCATTCATGTTCACTCATAATCATTCATGTTCACTCATATTCACTCATAATCACTCATAATCACTCATGTTCACTCATATTCATTCATAATCACTCATATTCACTCATAATCACTCATAATCACTCATATTCACTCATATTCATTCATAATCACTCATATTCACTCATATTCATTCATAATCACTCATATTCACTCATAATCACTCATATTCACTCATATTCATTCATAATCACTCATATTCATTCATAATCACTTATAATCATTCATGTTCACTCATAATCATTCATGTTCACTCACTGATTCATCAATGGTCATTAACCTCTTAACACTATCCGCAAAAGCCTCAGTGTTGAGTTCATAAAGCCAGTATGTTGTGTTGGTTCATCCAGTGTGTGTGTGTGTGTGTGTGTGTGTGTGTGTGTGTGTGTGTGTGTGATCAGGATGTGCTGACGGTGAAGGACGTGTGTGATCTGATCAAGTATGTCACACTGAGACGCTCTCACAGTGTGAAGAAGCCCAGGTACACACACACACACACACACACACACACACACACACACACAAAAGACTTGACAAAACATCCATTAAGTGTTAGACAGTATTCTAGGTTACTACGTGCAGAGGTTTTTTTTCCAATAATTACAATCTCTGTTTTTTCAGAATTTAGTAATAGGAAATTACTGGTCATCCAATTTTTTATATCAGCTATGCATTCCGTTAATTTTGTGAATTGGTAAGTTTCGTTAGGTTTTGAAGAAATATACAGCTGAGTATCATCAGCATAACAGTGAAAGCTAATTCCATATTTCCTAATGATATCTCCTAATGGTAGCATGTACAGAGTGAACAGCAGCGGTCCTAGTACT
>JAZAVI010000012.1:0-65000 GCA_036326025.1 Chrosomus eos | reverse complement strand
CGCAAGCGGCTCGTGACCGAACACAGACCGACCGAATGACACTTCAATTTAAGTTGAAAATCTCAAATGAAGATTGCTGAACTCCAGCTTACTTGTCTGTGTCTTCAGATCATCCGCGCTTCTTCAGCAGTGTAGAGAGCGCGCATGGTTGCTGATCTCCGGCAGTGTTTTTAATGTTGATGCAATGTTTCCCCGAATACACGATTTCAAATGTGACATTGATTTTATACAACAGTTAAAAAACAAAAGGGTAACATTAAGTGATTTACTACATTTAAAACAGTATACTCAGGCTTATTGCTCTATTTTGCAACGGAATCTGTGGCTTTGAACGAACCGTGAGATTCAATGAATGACTCGATAACTCACACACATAAAGACAATGAGTTACCGCCACCTACTGGCGATTTTATTATAATATTTTTATTAATATTAAACGATTTTAACATTGCCTATTTAGTGAACATTGTTTTATTTAAGGAATTATTTATTTTTTAAAGGTATTACAAAGGTAAAAAATGAAATGAAAAAAATTTATTAAAGGGGGCAAATATTGTCTCTTAATGGAAAAGCTGTGCCTGCAGTCTAAGTGGAAGAGGGGTACGGCACTCTAAAACATTGGAGAACCACTGAACTAAGGAAAAGGGATATGTAGAATTGCACAAGTGCTACTGCTAAAGAGTGCAATGTCAATAATTTCTCATAATCTTAATTGAATTGGCTTAGAGAGAATAATTATGACATTTTCTCTACTAGATATAAGACTGAAGTTTCAGTATTTGTCTTAATTTGTGTCCGGAGTTATGCAATTTCACCCCGCGCCCCCCATCACACAATTTGCCCCCCATTTGCCCTGTGCCAGTTTTACGCAGGTATATTGAGCAAACACAGTTCGGGGGAAACCGCTGGATAAACAGCGTCTTTCACATTCGATTGTGGAGGCAATTTCAATTGCATACAAAAGTAAAGGGTTAGCTCTACCAGCGGGAGTACGGGCGCATTCTACTAGAGGCATGGGCGTTGTTTAGTGGGTGCCAATAGACAGCCAGTTGGGCATCCCCACACACATTTGTTTGGTTTTACAGACTAGATGTCACTGCTTTAACAGTGGCTCGGTCCGTGCTTTACTGCAGGGGCTTTACACCAGGGGCCGTCACATGTGGTGGTGCTGGTCACTTACGTTTAGTTCAGCGACTTGGCGGGGCGTGAATATAGGTCCCACAGTAATGTGTTGTACCGAGTTGACCGACTGAATGGGAACGTTGAGTTATGCATATAACTACTGATCCCAGAAGGAGGGAAACGAGGTACAACACCTCTGGGCCCCGCGCGGTCGGGATCCCGGTGAAGAGCTGGACTGAACAAAGGGAATGACGCATACGACTGCATTTATATGCTGTGGGCAGGTAGCCCCGCCCACGTCGCCATGCGTCATTGGCCTTTCAGGCGTGAATATAGGTGTCTTCAGCAGATGGCGCTAGAGCGCGATATCCCGTAGTAATGTGTTATGCCTCGTTTCCCTCCTTCTGGGAACAGTAGTTATATGCATAACTCAACGATTCTCTTGTCAGCTGGTTGAGTCTCATTGATTCTCTCTCTCTCTCTCTCTCTCTTTGGTTGAGTCTCAGTGATTCTCTCTCTCTCTCTCTCTCTCTTTGGTTGAGTCTCAGTGATTCTCTCTCTCTCTCTCTCTTTGGTTGAGTCTCATTGATTCTCTCTCTCTCTCTCTCTCTCTTTGGTTGAGTCTCATTGATTCTCTCTCTCTCTCTCTCTCTCTTTGGTTGAGTCTCAGTGATTCTCTCTCTCTCTCTCTCTTTGGTTGAGTCTCATTGATTCTCTCTCTCTCTCTCTCTCTCTTTGGTTGAGTCTCAGTGATTGTCTCTCTCTCTCTCTCTCTCTGGTTGAGTCTCAGTGATTGTCTCTCTCTCTCTCTTTGGTTGAGTCTCAGTGATTGTCTCTCTCTCTCTCTCTCTCTCTCTCTCTCTCTGGTTGAGTCTCATTGAGTCTCATTGACTCTCTCTCTCTCTCTGGTCGAGTCTCATTGAGTCTCATTGACTCTCTCTCTCTCTGGTTGAGTCTCATTGAGTCTCATTGGCTCTCTCTCTCTCTCTGGTTGAGTCTCATTGATTCTCTCACTCTCTCTCTCTCTCTCTCTCTCTCTCTCTCTCTCTCTCTCTCTCTCTCTCTCTCTTCTCTCTCTCTCTCTCCTCTCTCTCTCTCTCTCTCTCAGGTGGTTGAGGATCATCTGGATGAACTGTGGGATTTTCCGGAGACGGATGACTCTGATCTCCAGGTCTCGTCTGATCAGCGCTTCAGGTACTCGTCTCTATATCTGACACGTGACACTCTGAAGACGTTCCCTTCTGACGGTCTCTCTGTCCAATCAGCTCTCTCCGCTTCGGCCACGCCCTCTACGGGTCCGGCCAATCAGCAGTGTTCCTGGGCGGAGCTGTGGAGACCAACGGCTCAGTGGCCAATCAGTGCAGGAGACAGCAGTGCACCAGTGACAGAGAGGTGTGTGTGTGTGTGTGTGTGTGTGTGTGTGTGTGTGTGTGTGTGTGTGTGTGTGTGTGTGTGTGTGTGTGTGTGTGAGTGTATCTGTGTGTGAGAGAGAGAGAGTACGTGTGTGTGTGTGTGTGTCTGTGTGTGTGTGTGTTGTGTGTATCTGTGTCTGAGAGAGAGAGAGAGTACGTGTGTGTGTGTGTGTGTGTGTGTGTGTGTGTGTGTGTGTGTGTGTGTGTGTGAGTGTATCTGTGTGTGAGAGAGAGAGAGTACGTGTGTGTGTGTGTGTGTCTGTGTGTGTGTGTGTGAGTGAGTGTATCTGTGTGTGAGAGAGAGAGAGAGTACGTGTGTGTGTGTGTGTGTGAGTGAGTGAGTGTGTGTGTGTGTGAGAGAGAGAGAGAGTGTGTGTATATGAGTGTAGGTGGTGTGTGTTTGAGTGTGTGTTCATCTGTATCTCACAGTCTGTCTGTCTGTATGTGTGTGTGTGTGTGTGTGTGTGTGTGTATCTGTGTGTGAGAGAGAGAGAGTACGTGTGTGTGTGTGTGTGTGTGTGTCTGTGTGTGTGTGTGTGAGTGAGTGTATCTGTGTGTGAGAGAGAGAGAGAGTACGTGTGTGTGTGTGTCTGTGTGTGTGTGAGTGAGTGTGTGTGTGAGAGAGAGAGAGAGAGTGTGTGTATATGCAGGAGTGCACATAACTGGTACGCAGCTACGCATGCGCGACAAAAATCAGGAATGCGTAATGCCACTTGTGTTACAACGCGCCTGTGCGTACTTTAAGGGTAACTATCGCCAAAATGCAACCTAATGTATTTTTGTTAATCTACCCGAGGCAAACTTTTGTTTAAAAGCATAATTAAAAATAAAAACGCCACTTAAGTTTGACCGTATTTTCGTTTTCGGTCAAATTGCCTTTTGAATGGGAGAGCTAGGGGCACGTATATGATAGCATCAAAAATCGCAATTTTTAAAACACTAAGAAGGCTTGACACACCATGAAACTTTGCTTGAAGTATCACCAGGGGATCTACACATGAACTCGAGCATTGAGAACATTGTTTGTGTACACAGAGTTTACTAAAAAGAAAGATTTTGAACAACTCACTGTATCTGTGTCCGCAGGCATTTTGTCAGTCAAAAATAGTCGATCTCCGAACGCGAATGAACTGACTCTGAATTTTAGTATTATTTCTTATATGAACATCCTTTTTCAAATACAAGGTCAATTTTGTTTTTAACTTACGATAAAACAACAAATTAACCATGAATTTATATGGAACTATAAGCTTTAGGAGCTTTCCATTGTTACTTTCCTCCCTGTTAAGTTGCATTCGGAGATCGACTATTTTTAACTGACAAATCGCATACCGGCTGCCACAGCTACATAGCCTGGCTAACGCCAGACCCAATTCTCGTTGAGACTTGGGTCTGGGAACCACATGTACATTTTCTCGTATTTGAGGCGTGGTTTACGAATGCCCGGCGCTGTTTATTGGGTGCTAAGAATGTCTATCAAATGCTCATAGCCAACATATGTCGTCATCGTCTTGCTGTTCCCTCCCCGTTCTGTGATCCCGTTCTGTGATTGGTTCCCTAAATGAGGCGAAAAATCTGGCCATGGTATCCAGACTGCCTTTCAGCGTGAATTGAATCGCGCTGCGGTAAGGCAGTATGGGGAAACCCAGGCTAACAGCTACAGTGAGTTGTTGAAAATCATCCCCATGAAGTCTAAAGAACGCGATGGAAATTGAACAATCAAATTACACTTCAAATGAATTTTTTCCAAATATGTTTTGTCATTTTATGTAGTTTTTTTTCACGCTGATGTAAATTTAAGTGTTCATTTTTTTTTAATAAGTTTGGTCTTTAGTTAGTTATGCTATAAAAACGGGAATGTGACATCATGATTGACAGCTTCTAAACTGAGGAGGACAGTGAGGAAGGCTGCACTTATTAAGACCAGGCTACATGGGGTGAGTACCAAACACCATCTCCTGGTACTCACCTGAGTAACTCACTGAAAAAGTTATGTGCACCCCTGTGTATATGAGTGTAGGTGGTGTGTGTTTGAGTGTGTGTTCATCTGTATCTCACAATCTGTCTGTGTGTGTGTGTGTGTGTGTGTGTGTGTGTGTGTGTGTGTGTGTGTGTGTGTGTAGGTGGTGTGTGTGTTCAGACGGTTGGTTCAGTTGTACTCGCTCAGTGTCCTTCGGTTGTCATCATTCAGCAACACACTGAATCAAATGACAGCGTCAGGACGACAGCAGCATCTGCAGCAGGTACACACACACACACACACACACACACACACACACACACACGACTGTATGATGCTGACGTGAGTGTGTTCCAGGTGTGTGAGGATCTGAGGCAGATGTGTGTGTTGTATGTCGGCCCGCTGCCCGCCGACAGCACAGAGAGAGACGTACACACACTCCTGAAGCACTGCGGACGCCTGCGGACCATACGCCTGCTGCAGCACACACACGGGGTAACACACACACACACACACACACACACACACACACACACACACACACACTCCTGAAGCACTGCGGACGGCAGCGAACCATACGCCTGCTGCAGCACACACACGGGGTAACACACACACACAGACACACACACACACACACAGGGTAACACACACACACACACTCCTGAAGCACTGCGGACGGCAGCGGACCATACGCCTGCTGCAGCACACACACACACACACACACAGACACACACACACACACACACACACACAGGGTAACACACACACACACACACACACTCCTGAAGCACTGCGGACGCCTGCGGACCATACGCCTGCTGCAGCACACACACGGGGTAACACACACACACACGCACACACACACATGCACACACACACACACACACACACACACACACACACACTCCTGAAGCACTGCGGACGCCTGCGGACCATACGCCTGCTGCAGCACACACGGGGTAACACACACACACACACGGGGTAACACACACACACACACAGGGTAACACACACACACACAGGGTAACACACACACACACAGGGTAACACACACACACACACACACAGGGTAACACACACACACTGGGGGTGGAACGGTACGCATAAGTCACGGTTCGGTTCGTACCTCGGTTCAGACGTCACGGTTCGGTACGATTTCGGTACAATGGAGGGAAAAGCAAAACAAAAATGCAGAAGTAATTTGTTGTATTGTACATGTCTCAGCTGTTCCACCTAGTGTCATCCAGTCTCTCCCCTGAGCTATAGATGCAACAGCCTGAAGTGTGTAAGGTAAGATGTACACTGTAAACAATAACGACCTCACATCATCTCCAGACTCCATCAGTAACTTGTAAACAAACTAGGCCAATCAGCTATAAAACAGAAAATACAGCATCTCTTATTTCTGAAAGTGTAAATTACTTAGAATAATAACAAGAAAAAATATGCTGAGTGTGACAGGCATACCTGTGCCAAGTGCCAACTGGCAAATTTGGTAACTTCAGAATAAAAACTAAGGGGTCAAAAAAAATTAAATATGACCACATTATAGTTAAATGTATTTACACCATGGCTTGCTGTGGTAAACATAAACTGACCCATAGTCCATATTTCTAATGGGTGAAGTAAAAATAAATATGTGGTCCATCATCTCCTATAAAATATAAAAGACAAGAACAAAATGTGCTGTATCACAAAATATACCTCTTGAAGGTAGCTTCATTGTATTTTTACGTTTTTTTTTTCAGAAACACAAGTATGTCCACACTTTCACTAGTGAGGGTAGATCCTGTGGCAGTGACTGTGTTGAAAAACCCTCTCGCTTGGGACGAGGTGGCAGGTCCTGCCAGGTAGCATTTGGCTAGATTTGGAAATATTGTTTCATTGGACTTCCACCAGTCAAGTGGGTCAGATTCCTGTGCCAGAGTCCTGCACGGGTCCATTTTTGGAGACCCGCGCCCGCCCGTACCCGCAAAGTTCAGCACCAGATCCGACCCGTCACCCGTGATAATATCAAAATTAAATCCGCACCCGCCCAGACCCGTTAATATTTGGCCCGTTACCCGACCCGTGATAAATCACACACGCTAAAATCATTCCAATTAAAGTCCTTTATTTTTTTTATCTCGCACCTCTCAACATCACAATAGCCTCATGAAACAGGCTAAAGTGTGCTTTGTTTTGCGCCATTCAAGTAGCCTACATCGGCACCTAAATAGGCTATGAAACCTGATAACGCAAACATCTGGCTATTAATGAAAAGAAAAAAAGAACAAGAAAAAAATACAACCTATCTGAGCCTGTCGCTCACAAACAGTATCCTATGTATTTACTTTGCCTTAAGTTATACTGTGCAGGAAAAGGATATCGTCCACATGGTTTAAGTTGCGTTCTCCGTTCTTGAATTACAAATCCAGCTGGAAAAGTCTCTCTCTCACTCGCAGCGCTCGATGCTGGGATGGAGAAAACATTCCGTGCAATCAGGTTGGGAAATGTTTTTGTATGCTCGTTCTTAACACTTTTATATACCGTACTCCACTCGCCAACTTTACTTTTAAATCATCAATAGCTACTCCCTATGGCTACTCATGCAACGCAAGCATAAACTAAAGTCGCACTGACGCAGTGCCGGTGACGTGATGGGTCCAAAGGTCATAACGTTGTTGCGTATGTGTAATGGCAATTTAGACACAAATATTGCATATATTTTTCATCCGCTGCTACCCGCCCGCAAGGAGTTCATTATCCGCCCGCATCCCCGCCCGTGAATTTTAGGAATGATTACAATCCACCCGTTTTAGACACTTTTATGCGGGTACCCGCGGGTATCCGCGGGTACCCGACCCGTTGCAGGACTCTGTCCTGTGCTTTCCTTGGCTATGTAGGCATGTACCTCCTCCTTCAAATCAGGATGGTTCATCTGACAGTTGTCTGTGATGAAAGCTTCAAAGACATTCTGGTGATGGGCAGGATCCAAACGAGGGAGCGATTTGAACCTGGGGTCCAATGCAGAACATTTATTAAAGAAATCCTGGAGATCTGGGTCAATGTGTCGGATTTGCAAGTTCTCTCTGATGGCATTTTTCATTTCCCTGACGTCGTCATTTCGCTCCATAGACTTCATTATCATTGTTTTGAGTGGTAGGATCATTGAAACCGACGGAGTTGTTTCTGTGCTCAAAATTGTAGTGATGGTGTACAAAGGTTTCATAATCCTAAGCACACTCTCTGCGAAGCTCACCTCCTGATCTGACAGACGTGAGCCGTCCTGCTTGTTCTTCACGGAGTTGTCTGTTAATGCAGAGTGAATGGTGACTTGTTGTTCCAGATAGCGCTCGACCGTTTCTAGGCTGGAGTTCCAGCGTGTCGACACATCATGTATGAGGCAGTGTTTCGGCAAGTCAAGGGCCAGCTGTTTACGCTCCAAAACATACGCAGCCGTTGTGCTACGATGAAAAAAAGTAACAGTCTTTCTGATTTTTCCTAGTAATCTAGATACCTGGTTGACTGCCAGTGCTTTTTGTGCGGCTAAATTTAGGGTGTGGGCAAAGCATGCTACATGCGGACCCAGCCCTGCTTCTCTGACGGCATTAACAATGTTTTTTGCATTGTCTGTGGTCACTGAAATAGTTTTTCAGGCCTCTCTAGTTTCCACTCTGCCACGACCTCCTGTAGCTTCTCCGCTAGGTGAGTGCTTGTGTGCTGCTCGTACAGGGAACTGTACTCGTCTGTAGAACTGATGCTTTCATTTTCCACTCAGAGTCAATAAAATGAGAGAAGTCCAACCGTCAGTCGTTAGTGAAACGGAGGGTGCAGCTGGGGTCAACTCGTGCTCCATCAACGTAGGAGTTGAACAGTTGTTTTTTGTCTCGTTCCAGTGATGTTCAAATGATGGCGTTGGATATGCGTTAGCATGTTAGATGTATTTCCACTCACACACCCAACAACCGCTGAACAACGCCGACACACAGTCCTCGTCTTCTCCACCAATCTCTCGTCTGTACTACTCTAACTGACTGGAAAACCAAAGTTCTCCCAAACTTGCGATCTTAAAGAAGCCGGCAGATCCTCTAACTCTTGTGGAACCCCACCACTTGCCATACTCGCTGTCGCTGATATCTCTGACTCACTCACTCACTCACTCAAAAACCGGCAGAGTGCCAGCAGAGAATGTAGACGGGCTCTGATAGAGCGCATAGATAGGCGGAGCTCGGCTGCATCGGCGCCAATCATACACCAGTCAGAGCTTCAGAGCTAAAGCGGGGTCACAGATTAGGTGTCCCTAAAGAACCCGCGTATTTAACTGTAGTTCCGCATTACATTCATTATTTTGCACGCACGTTTTTTTTTCGTACCGTGTATTCTCCGTTTAAATGTATGCACCGAACCCCCGTACCGATTCGGTTCGGTACGAGTACATGTACCGTTCCACCCCTAACACACACACACACACACACACACACACACTCCTGAAGCACTGCGGACCATATGCCTGCTGCAGCACACACACGTGGCAACACACAACACACACACACGGGGTAACACAAACACTCACAGAATGTAGTTATCACACACTGAATGTCTCTGTGTGTGTGTGTGTGTGTGTGTGTGTGTGTGTGTGTGTGTGTGTGTGTGTGTAGGTTCATGCTGAGGTGGTGTTTGAGCATCTTGAAGGAGCTCATCTCGCGCTAGAACTGAATGGACACCAGATCAACAACTGCACCATCAAGGTTACAAACACACACACACACACACACACACACACAGTTAACATTATAGTTACGGTTTTCGTTAGCATTATCGTTATAGTTACCGTTGTAGTTTATCGTTACAGTTTTTATCATCGTTAAAGGGTGTGCCGGTTTCAGAATTGGTGATGACGTGACGGTTCGTAAAATAACCGTCGTCCATATATTAGCTTGAATAAACGAGCACTGATTAGCTACTTGCTCTACGTTTATTTAAAATTAACAGCAAGACAACTAGCAACTTGACAACTTGTCTCTGAACAACCAGCTGGATGTCAACCAATCTGGCTTCAAGAAAGGGCATTCAACCGAGACTGCATTACTGTCGGTCACAGAAGCCCTGCGAATCGCAAAAGCTGCTTCCAAATCATCAGTTCTCATTCTCCTGGACCTGTCTCTCTTCACTGGGCATCACTGGAACCGCCCTCCACTGGTTTGAGTCCTATCTCACAGGTAGGTCCTTCAGGGTCACATGGAGAGGCGAGGTATCCAAAGCACATCAACTGAGTACAGGGGTTCCCCAGGGTTCAGTTCTTGGACCGCTCCTCTTCTCCATTTACACCACATCACTGGGACCCATCATACAGGCACATGGTTTCTCTTACCATTGCTATGCTGATGACACCCAGCTCTACCTCTCATTTCAACCAGATGATCCCACAGTAACGGCACGGATCTCAAGCTGTCTGGCGGACATCTCGGCATGGATGAAGGAACATCACCTGCAGCTCAACCTGGCAAAGACTGAGCTTCTCGTCCTCCCTGCCAATCCGTCTCTACAACACGACTTCACTATCCAGCTAGACTCTTCCTCAATCACCCCATCAAGGTCGGTCAGAAATCTTGGAGTAATCTTTGATGATCAGCTGACCTTCACCGACCACATTACAAAGACAGCTCGATCATGCAGGTTTGCTATGCACAACATCAGGAAAATCAGGCCGTTCCTAACTAAGCATGCAACACAACTTCTCATCCAGGCCCTGGTCATTTCTAGGCTTGATTACTGCAATGCTCTTCTGGCTGGACTTCCATCATGTGCAACTAAACCTCTACAAATGATCCAGAATGCTGCAGCTCGTCTGAGCACTTTTTGAGCACTTCTTGCGCTGTTTTTGCCTTTTCACGATGACTCGCTTGGTTTTGTCGTCAGTTGTAAGTCGCTTTGGATAAAAGCGTCTGCTAAATGACTAAATGTAAATGTAGCAGTGAATGTGCTTTCCATTAAATGAATCACACACTGTAAACAAATCCTTTACAAAAAAAACCTTTGCAATGAATGAACTTTGCAATTTAGACGCGCAAACTGTGCGGTGAGACGTGCGGCTCGGGCAGATTCGGCTTGAAGTTGTTCATCCTCGGGCGCCGCGCGCGCTGTTACAGAAGAAGCCGCGCACACAGCCAAGCCAAATGGGGTCTTGCGCACCCAACGTGCACGACCACCCACACCGCAATGATGTCATTTTTACCGCGCGCACCTTCGCGCTCGTGCAGACGCGTCGAGTATAAACAAGGCTTTGCTCCGTGTCAGCGCGCCCTCTGATCGGTAAAGGGGAACAGACTCTCCCGGATCATCTCCAGCAGGAGCAGCACTGACTCCGCCTCCGTTCCCCTCGTCAGCTGATAGTAGTATTTAAACATTCTCTATGATAAATAATGTTTGTGAAAACTGTAGAGTTCTAATGACGGTGTTCAACTGTATATATAACTTATATTATAACCGTCACACCCGTACTCATTATTGCTGAAGTTACCGCTGTAGTTATATTTATCATTGCGTATTTTGTTAATATTATTGTATTGTATTTATTGTTGTAGCTATAGTTATCGCTATAATTAATACTGTTATAGGTATGATTTCTGTTTATAGTAATTGTTGTCATTATTGCTTGTTGTTATAGTTATCGTCAGTAGTATAGTTATGAATGTTTTTGCTGATAATGATCAGGTCCGGCGGCCCGTACAGACACACACACACACACAGGCAAACACACACACACACACACACACACACACACACACACACACACACAGTTCTGAGGTTCTGCTGTGATGATCAGGTGCGGCGGCCCGTACACGAGCTCTGTCTGGATCTGGACCAGCACATACACACACACACACACACACACACACACACACACACACACACACGCACACGCGCACACACAGTTCTGAGGTTCTGCTGTGATGATCAGGTGCGGCGGCCCGTACACGAGCTCTGTCTGGATCTGGACCAGCACACACACACACACACACCACACACACATACACACACACACACACACACACACACAGTTCTGAGGTTCTGCTGTGATGATCAGGTGCGGCGGCCCGTACACGAGCTCTGTCTGGATCTGGACCAGCACACACACACACACACACACACACACACACACACACACACACACACACACACACACACACAGTTCTGAGGTTCTGCTGTGATGATCAGGTGCGGCGGCCCGTACACGAGCTCTGTCTGGATCTGGACCAGCACACACACACACACACACACACCACATACACACACACACACACACACACACACACACACAGTTCTGAGGTTCTGCTGTGATGATCAGGTGCGGCGGCCCGTACACGAGCTCTGTCTGGATCTGGACCAGCACACACACACACACACACACACACACACACACACACACACACACACACACACACACACACAGTTCTGAGGTTCTGCTGTGATGCTCAGGTGCGGCGGCCCGTACACACACACACATACACACACACACACACACACACACACAGTTCTGAGGTTCTGCTGTGATGATCAGGTGCGGCGGCCCGTACACGAGCTCTGTCTGGATCTGGACCAGCGTGTCTCTGAGCGTCAGGACGACCCTCTCAACGGTCACATGATCTACGTGTGTAACCTGTCCACTAAACCCCGTCGCCATGACGACCAGCTCCAGACCTTCACTCAGTTCGGCCCCGTTCAGCAGATCAGCAGCGCCGCAGTGCATGCTGGGAAACGCCCCAGACACGCCCTCATCAGTGCGTATGAACCCCACAGAGCTGCATCATTATGATGTGATCGCTTTAATCAATGCGGATTACAGTAACAGAAGTGTGTGTGTGTGTGTGTAGAGTTCGCGTGTGCTGACAGCGCTCAGGCCTCAGTGGGCGTCGCCCTTCAGATCCACAACAGGAAGCTGTCAGTCTGTCACGCTCTGACTCCGCCCCACATGACCTCATGGACACACACACACCCCGTTACTACGGAAACCAGCCCAGAGCAGGGGGAGGAGTGTGAGGTGAGTGACAGCTGTCAGTCAAACGGAAACCCCTCTGTTGTTTCTGCTAGTGACGAGATGAAATGAAAGTGTCATGTGACCCACAGGAGTCATGTGACCCACAGGAGTCATGTGACCCACAGGAGTCAGTGCTGGAGCGCCGGATGAAGAAGCTGGATGGGAAAGTGGGGAAAGTGTTTCGAGCGCTGGAGAGGAACTGTCTGAGCATCGTGATCCTGCCTGGAGCCAGGAGGTACACACACACACACACACAGTTACACACTCTCAAACACACACACAGTTACACACTCTCAGACACACTCACTCACAGTTACACACACAATCGTGTTTGAGTTTGTGTATCAGTGTGACTCATGTTGAGTTTGTGTATCGGATCGGTGTGACTCATGTTGTGCGTGTGTGTGTGTGTGTGTGTGTGTGTGTGTGTGTGCAGTGCCGGCGTGGATCATCTCGGCCTCTGCTTCCTGCACATCAGACAGACGTGACTCCGCCCCGCTGGCCTGTGATTGGCTGAAGGGATTCAGGGTTTTACAGCTTTTACTGTGTTTGAATACTGTTGAGAATAAAGATAGTTTTACACATTACTGGACTCGCCACTTCCTGGAGATCTCACAGTGAACTCACAGTGATCTCACAGTGTGAGAGATGAGTTCATCAGTTAATAAAACAGGCTTTTACTTCAGCAAACGCTGGAACACGTAGAGTTTGACTTTCACTATTAATTCAGTGACATTGACTTTCTTCGATTAGTGAATGTGCCTGCAGGGTTTTACAGTACGTTGCTGTTTTTAACTTGATTTTACTGTAATCTACTGACAGCAGGGTTGCCAGTAAATTATTATTATTATTATTTATTACAGTTTGTTGCTGTTAATTAATTCAGAATGTATTACAGTGTTTTATTTTTTCTTTAACCACACATAATAACCCAGTGAAAGATTCAGGGATCACTGTCCTCGATTCATAAATGATTGAAAGTGTGAGTAAGAGGAGAGCTGATGTAGACGTGCTTCTGCCTCAAAATCAACATTTATTCATATTTACAGAAATGCTGACAGTGAAAACATTTGAAGATCTTTACAATTCTTAAATCAAGAAGAACATAAGATATGATGTGTTGTTTTCCTGGGTAATTAATCAAAATGAAGTGAGTTGATTGTTTAAAAAAAGCAAGATGATCTGCCAATGGGGTCAGAAAAATAATCTTAATTCAAACAGAAACACTGTTATTTTTATCTGGAAACCAGACAAAATACTGAGTAAGAATAGTTGTTTTTTTGGCAGTGTACTTTTTTAAGTTAAATAAAGGAATTAACAAATCACAGAATATTTCAGAATTAACAAAAAGCAAAATAAAGGAGATCTTGTAAATTACCAGCGGTTATAAAATGTCAAATAAACAGAGAACTAGTTCCGAAGAGGGGTCTGATGCAGGTGTGTACAGTAGTGACACACACACACACACACGATGGAAATGTGTCGTGTGACGCTGAGTTCATACAGAGAGAAAGGTTCAGCGGCGTGTTTTATGTACTATATTAATTCACATAAGCGCCTAACTAACAGTGGTTTGTTCATTCAGTAGTTTTCTCACTCTCTCCGGGAGATTATATATTATATATCAATATCAACATGAGGTGGTGTGTGTTATAATCATCAGGAGCAGTTTCCATATGCAGCATGAACTGGTCATGTTAGTATTGTGTATTTCTACAAATATATATTTTTAATTATTTAAATGTTTTAATAGAGTTTTTTATGAATTAGGTCAAATTCCTAAATAATTGGGTCATGGGAAACTGTATTGACCCAGTTGAGAAGCACTGGGTGCTCTACGTGTGCCTTTAACACAGAAACTGTAAACATCTAATGGAAAATGTGTTCAGTGCATGAAGAGAAGAGAAACCCCAAACCCACAGTGGGACTTCTCGTTTCACAACACCACTCGTTCGGTTCAACACACACAAATCAATCCACACACACACACATGAACTACTCATATGGACAAATATAAGACAACTACAATTCCACACTGACAGAAGTGAGAAACGAAGGGCTTATTACACAGATAATCAACACAACAGGGAACAGGTGTGCATCAAAAACCACTGAAACCAGTAATGACCCAGAACTCATATCCGCAAACTAATTGAAAATAACCAAAATAATCCAAGGTTTTTATTTAACACCGTGGCCAGACTAACAAATAATCAGACATCTCCAGAGCAAAATATTCCGTTACAATATAGTAGTAATGATTTTATGAATTACTTCAATGAGAAAATAGAAAGCATCCGAAACACTATTGTAAATGTACAATCCTCTATGGTGTCTTATGACTCGGCCTCAATTATGGCCCCTCTAGAACAACTACACCGCTTTACAACTATAGGACAGGAAGAACTAAATAAACTAATCATTGCATCTAAACCAACAACATGTTTATTAGATCCAATACCCACTAAACTACTTAAAGAAGTGTTACCTGTAGTGGAAGAGCCTCTTCTCAATATTATTAACTCGTCTTTATTTTTAGGTCACGTTCCAAAAATATTCAAGCTGGCAGTAATAAAACCTCTCTTGCGCTAGTTAAAATTACAAATGATTTACTCTTAGCCTCTGACCAAGGCTGTATCTCAATACTAGTTCTACTTGATCTTAGTGCTGCGTTCGACACTATAGATCATAAAATACTCTTAGATCGACTACAAAACTACACTGGTGTTCAGGGACAGGCATTAAGCTGCTTTAGATCGTACTTATCAGACCGTTACCATTTCGTCTGTTTAAATGGGGAAAAATCAAAGATAACATCAGTAGACTATGGAGTGCCGCAAGGATCTGTCCTAGGCCCTCTGCTATTCTCAATATATATGCTGCCACTTGGTAATATTATAAGAAAACATGGAATTAATTTTCACTGTTATGCTGATGACACTCAATTATATATCTCATCACGACCAGATGAAAACGACACTCGGTTACTAACGTAACCTCGGTTCTCTCTAGAAGAGGGAACGAGTGTTGCGTAAGCTAGCTTACGCTACGGGAAAACTCCTTTTCTCGAGAATACTGAAGCCAAAAAAATTATCCTATAATTTTCTCATATTTAAAACGCATGCTTGCACAGAGCAGACCTAGAATAGGCAGCTCGTGCGCCTATTGGCTGCTCTGCGGCAAGATGCTGCAACCTATCGGTGGACTGGGAGTGACGTCAGCACCAATAGCAGCGCGGGTGCCCGAGTGCGTCACGTCCCGCCAGAATAGGCGTGGCTTACCTCTATGTAAGCCCGGTCCAGATAGGGTGTTCTTTGGTTTTTCACACTGAAGCGAAATAAGAACGCAGCATTAACACGGCCGGGTTACGCAACACTCGTTCCCTCTTCTAGAGAGAACCGAGGTTACGTTAGTAACCGAGTGTCGTTCTCTTACGAGAGTACTCTCGTGTTGCGTAAGCTAGCTTACGCTACGGGAACCCAGTTTAAAGCGCCGTGTATGCTGAGACCATTCACATTGAGTCCAAGGGCCAGTGCCCGGGGAACACATAATAGTGAAGATATGTGGGCCGACACAAAGTGAGCCCTAACACATATTGACCATATGGTGACGCCTCATATGTATAAGGTAGTGCATAACACAGTATAACAGTCAGCGTGTATGACAATCTCATACAGATAACACTTTGGCCTGCAAAGCAGGGACCTCCAGGTTATAAAACCTTATAAATGTAGACAGAGAGGCCCAGCCTGCCGCTCTACAAATATCATGGAGTGAAACACCACTAGTCCAAGCCCATGATGAGGCCATACTTCTAGTGGAATGGGCTCGAACACCTAAAGGGCATTGAAGGCCTTTAGACTTGTAAGCCAAGGCGATAGCATCAACTATCCATCTGGAAATGCTCTGTTTCGAGGTAGCTAGCCCCTTAGTGCGGCCACCAAACGAAACGAACAGCTGTTCTGACTGCCTGAAGGCAGCGGTTTGTTGAACGTAAACTCTTAAAGCCCTGACCGGGCAAAGGAAGTTTACATCGCTGTCACTGTCGGTTCCCGGAAGGGCCGACAGGGAATGACTTGCGCTCTGAACGGAGTAGAGAGCACTTTGGGGACATAACCGTGTATTGGTTTGAGCGTAACTTTAGAATCATTAGGCCCAAATTCCAAACATGACGCTCTCACAGAGAGCTCGTCGCGGGACTCGTGTTTTCAGCCAGCGCTGGAGGGGGTGCATGCGCAGCAGACCCAACCGAAGCACTGCAGAGGCCGCATACGAACCGACAGGGGGCGCGGCGGATTCATCCTTCTAGCTCCCCTAAGGAAGCGGATGACCAGCTCATGTCTTCCCGGTGACTGACCGTGCGTCGATTCTGCGAACGCCGCCACGGCCACCACATAAACTTTGAGCGTGGATGGGGACCTCCCCTTATCCATCAGCTCTGGTAGGAAAGTGAGCAAATGCACAACCTCACACGACCGTGCGTCCAGATCTCTGTCGGTGCACCACTTGGAGAACACTGACCATTTAGACGCGTAGAGCCGTCCCGTGGAAGGAGTTCTAGACTGCGTGATCGTGCTCATCACTCTTTCTGGCAGGGTAACGAGTACCCGTTGATCAATCATGCGTGCAGAGACCAGCGCTCTGGATGGGGATGCCAGATCGAGCCGCGAGCCAGAGAGAGGAGATCTGCCCTCACCGGAATAGGCCACGTAGCTGCATGTGACAGCCGTGCTAGTTCCGGAAACCAATTCTGATTCTCTCAGTGCGGAGCTATGAGGAGCACCGAGTGGCGCGTTTCCCTGACTCTCTTGATTACCTGTGGTAACAGAGAGACCGGAGGGAAAGCATACAGAGGGAGGCTGGGCCAGACCTGGGCCAGGGTATCCTGGTTCTTCAAAGGGAACATCGGGCAATGAGCATTGTCTTTTGACGCAAATAGGCCGACTTCCGCTCTGCCGAATAGGCGCCACAGTTTCTGGACCGTTTGGGGGTGCAGGGACCATTCCCCCAGGGGAACGTTGTCCCTGGACAGTTTGTCTGGACCGTCATTCGAATGGCCAGGCACATGCGCCGCCCTCAGCGAGCACAGGTGCACCTGGGACCAAACAAGGATGCGTTCCGTCAGATTGCAGGGGTTCCTGGATCTGACACCACCCTGACGGTTTACATAGGAAACCACAGACATGTTGTCCGAGCAAACGAGAACGTGTTGGTCCTGTATGAACGGGAGGAAGCGCTTCAGCGCGTTTTCGACCGCTATCATCTCAAGACAGTTTATGTGAAAACACTTCTCTTGGTCTGACCACTGGCCAAAGGCCGGTCTGCCTTCGAACAGCGCGCCCCAACTCGAGTTGGACACATCTGTCGAAACTACTTTCCAATAAGAGATGGTTCCCATCGTCACTCCCTGCTGGTACCAGTCGGCTACTAACCAGGGCTGCAGAGCCGCTATGCAGGTCTGAGTCACTCTGATTTTTTGGCCGCCAGAAAACCAGGCTCGGCGAGACGCGCAAGCATTCAACCAGTGATGGAGCGGGCGCATGCGCAATAGGCCCAGCTGGAGCACCGCTGCAGCTGATGCCATACAGCCCAGCATCCGTTGAAACGTTTTCAAAGGGAGAAAGCTGCCCTTCTGGAAAAACGCGGCTAGGTGGCGAACACAGCCAATATCAGCCAGTCGTCCAGATAGTTCATTATTCGCAGCCCCTGAGTTCTCAGGGGGGCGAGCGCTGCGTCCATGCACTTCGTAAATGTATGGGGTGCTAGAGACAGGCCGAGCGACAGGACGGTGTATTGATATACCTGACCGTCGAAGGCGAATCTCAAAAATTGCCTGTGACGGGGTGATATCTGAAACAGAAAATAGGCATCCTCCAGATCTAGAGAAATAAACCAGTCCCTCGGGCAAACGTGCGCGAGGATTTTCCTGGTTGTAAGCATTTGAATGGTCTTTTGCAAGCACCTTGTTCAAATGTCTCAGATCTAGGATGGGCCTGAAAGCTCCGTTCTTCTTGGGTACAAGAAAATATCGGCTGTAAAAGCCTGACTCGCTAAGAGAAGGCGGTACTTTTTCTATAGCCCCTTTGCACAGCAGTATTGCTATTTCTGCGTGAAGTAGGTGTGCTACTTCCGCATTCACTATCGTCGCGGACCGGGCTCGAAAGCGCGGGGGAGGGCGAATGAATTGAAGTGTATAGCCCTGCTTTATTGTGCTGAGAACCCATTCTGAAATCCCTGGGATAATTTCCCACGCAGCTATGTGAGCCGCTAGGGGGCGAATGGCCTCCGGGTTCAGATCGCCGCCGTTTGCGGGCTTGTGAAACTGAACCGGAGCCGAAAGCGCGGCGCGCGCGCTCTCGGTTCTGGGCAATGGCTGCTCACTGAAAGCCGAGACCGGCTGATTTATGTGAGGAGTCCCAATCATAAGGGATGGGGAGCATTTTATTCTCACTTTTTGACGCGCGAGCAGCGCTTTGGGCGGAAAAGCTTTCTGTAAGCGTGAGCGCGTGTGCGCGGGCACGAGACTTGCAAGTGTATGTGACGCCCCGATCATAACGGATAGGGAGCGTCATATCAATGCCCTGTGTTTCGTTTTAACGCGCGGGCGGCGCCCGGGGGGAGGTGTGTGTTAGTAAACGTGAACGCTCTCCGGCGGGCACGAGACTTACATTCATAACCTGTTTTATTGAACGTGTAACAGAGCGGCCAGATAGTGGGCACGGACCTGTGGACACATTTCTTATATTCAACACTCGAGCGGCTTCTCTGCGCTTTATGAGAGTGTGCTCTATGAGTGACACGAGATTTGATGTGCTTGTGTGTAGGGGTGAACACTGGGGCGTGGGCACTTGCACTACACTTAAACACCAACGGCGTGAGCCGGATAACCAGACAGTATACTCCTTTGAGATTTCACTGGGTCGCCGTGAAAACGGCGTATGTGTGCAGGCGAGAGGGTAAATGAACCGGCTCGTTGGCTGCTAAATGGACCACTGCAGTAGCCTTTTTGAAGGGGACTGACAGGGAAATAAACTTTGACTGTGGTCCAGCCGTGAGTCTTTAGTGATAGAGCGGGCAGAAAAATAGGCGTGGACGCGAACTCGCGGACACATTTCCTAAGTTCAACACTCGAGCGGTTGCCCGCTTTAAGGGAGTGGGCTCTGTGAATAACACGAGCGTGCTTGCGTGTAATAATAATAATAATTCATTACATTTATATGTACGTAGGGGTGAACACTGAGATGTGGGCACCTTTCTACACTAAAACACCATCGGCGTGAGCCGGATCTGCATAAATGTTATCTGCTGCGGGAGCCGGGATCGAACACGGGTCTCCGGCGCGAAAGCTTAGGGTTTAGCCACTGAGCCACAGGGAAAACAACGCAAGCTTTGGTTGCCGCGAGCAGATAAGAGAGAGAGAGAGCGTCATCACAGTTTTCGTGTGTGTGTCGGCACTGTTTACAGGCGTGCGTGTATAACAGGCACACTACTGCAGTATAGACATTACCGGCCGCTCGTACTAGGAGGAGCTGGAAAATGTTTGAGAAGAAGAGGGAGTTTGTCAGGCCTCGGCGGGACAAAAAAACACACTTTCTTTCGACGGTGACGTCTCGGTTCGCGCGCTCGCTTCCTGTACGTAAGAAAGCTGGTCGCGAGCTCAGAGAGGAGAGCTGCATAAATTTTTTCTGCTGCGAGAACCGGGATCGAACACGGGTCTCTGGCGCGGAAGCTTAGAGTTTAGCCACTGAGCCACGGGGGAAACAACATAAGCTTGAGTAGCGCGAGCAGCCACGGTAGCTCCCTTGTAACGTAAAGGAAGCTAGCCGCGGTTAGAACAGCAGTCCATTGATGCGTGTCCCTCAACCTCAGACGCGACGGCAGTGAGGCTCGCGAGCGGCAGCTGCGCGTCGGTGAAGGGAGGCGCGGAAGGTGAAAAAGCGAGGCTCGAGGGAGGCTTTCCGGCGAGCGCGTCGGTGTGGCTACAGGCTCCGGCAGCCCTTGGGAACGGCGCTTATCACTGCGCGGTCCCACAAGGGGCAGAGTGACTGCTTCTGCGGGGGCGCGCTAGCTTCCTTGTAACGTAAAGGAAGCTACGCGCGGTTAGAACAGCAGTCTATTGATGCGGGGGCACGGTAGCTTCCTTGTAACGTAAAGGAAGCTACGCGCGGTGTCGTCCCAGGCGGGAAGCGCACACTTTTTTTTTTTTTTTTTTTTTTTTTTTGGTAGCCGTGAAAACGGCTTTTGTGTGCAGGCGAGCGGGTAACGTAACGGGCTCGTTGGCTGCGAAATTCACTACTCCAGCCGCCTCCGTCGAGGGAGCTGTGAGAGCGATGCGTGCTGCTTTCAATGGCGGTCCGGCCGCGGCGAGACTCGCGCATTGTCGCTGAGAGGGGCTCGACACGAGCCGCATTTGGAAACTCGAGGCATTTGAAACAACGCCTCTTGCTCTTTTAGAATACTAGAGAAGGAATATGAAAAGGATATGGGCGCCGGATAGCGCAGCAGGTACGGCGATGAAGCGGCGAAGGCGGCTTCCAACTGCAGTGCAGAGGGCTCGTCCCGCTGAGGTGCTTGTTTCGACGGCGCGGCTTCTCTGGAGAGAGTCAGCGATGTGAATACTTCGCTGAAGTGGAGAAAAATCAAAGAACACCCTATCTGGACCGGGCTTACATAGAGGTAAGCCACGCCTATTCTGGCGGGACGTGACGCACTCGGGCACCCGCGCTGCTATTGGTGCTGACGTCACTCCCAGTCCACCGATAGGTTGCAGCATCTTGCCGCAGAGCAGCCAATAGGCGCACGAGCTGCCTATTCTAGGTCTGCTCTGTGCAAGCATGCGTTTTAAATATGAGAAAATTATAGGATAATTTTTTTGGCTTCAGTATTCTCGAGAAAAGGAGTTTTCCCGTAGCGTAAGCTAGCTTACGCAACACGAGAGTACTCTCGTAAGAGAACACTAACTTATATAACTTGACAGAGTGTCTAAAAGATATAAAATGCTGGATGACGTGTAATTTCCTGCTATTAAATTCAGATAAAATGGAGGTATTACTTATTGGTCCAAAAAACTACCCACAAAATCTCTTACAATACAACTTTAATTTAGAAGGATGTCCTGTTACTTTATCCACTACAGTAAAAGACCTGGGTGTTATGCTAGACCGCAACTTGACTTTCGAAAATCATGTTTCATATGTTACAAGAACAGCCTTTTTCCACCTTAGAAACATTGCTAAGCTACGTAACATGCTATCTGTTTCAGATGCAGAAAAGTTAGTTCATGCATTCATGACCTCGAGACTAGATTACTGTAATGCTTTATTAGCTGGTTGTCCTGCATCCTCAATAAACAAGCTACAGTTAGTGCAAAATGCAGCCGCTAGAGTTCTTACTAGATCAAGAAAATATGATCATATAACACCAATTTTATCATCTCTACACTGGTTACCTATTAAGTTCCGCATCAATTACAAGGTATTACTATTGACTTATAAAGCTCTAAATGGTTTAGCTCCTGTGTATTTAACAGACCTTCTATCGCCCTACAATCCATCGCGCTCTTTAAGATCACAAAATTCGAGGCTTCTGGTCGTTCCTAGGATATCTAAGTCTACTAAAGGAGGGAGGGCGTTCTCACATTTATCTCCTAAACTCTGGAATAGCCTTCCTGATATTGTTCGAGACTCAGACTCGCTGTCCCAGTTTAAAACTAGATTAAAGACGCATCTCTTTAACCAAGCATTCACTTAATGCTTACCTTTTATACTACTGCTGAATCAGTTCGAATGCATTAATATTATGAACATCAGCTATGCTAATTATTTCCCATCTGTCTTTCTGCTGTTATCTCGGGACGCTAATCCCGAGTTAATTAGCGTTCGTCAGCTCCAGTTTGTATCCAGCCTCTCACGGAGACTTCAGATGCCCCAACACCTGTGGAGAGACGACTAAACGCCTGTGGAGAGATGACTAAACGCCTGTGGAGAGACGACTAAACGCCTGTGGAGAGACGACTAAACGCCTGTGGAGAGACGACTAAACGCCTGTGGAGAGACGACTAAACGCCTGTGGAGAGACGACTAAACGCCTGTGGAGAGACGACTAAACGCCTGTGGAGAGACGACTAACGCCTGTGGAGAGAGACTAAACCTGTGGAGAGACGACTAAACGCCTGTGGAGAGACGACTAAACGCCTGTGGAGAGACGACTAAACGCCTGTGGAGAGACGACTAAACGCCTGTGGAGAGACGACTAAACGCCTGTGGAGAGACGACTAAACGCCTGTGGAGAGACGACTAAACGCCTGTGGAGAGACGGACTACGACGCCTGTGGAGAGACGACTAAACGCCTGTGGAGAGACGACTCGACGCCTGTGGAGAGACGACTAAACGCCTGTGGAGAGACGACTCGACGCCTGTGGAGAGACGACTAAACGCCTGTGGAGAGACGACTAAACGCCTGTGGAGAGACGACTAAACGCGTGGGGACACTAGCCTTGGAGAGACGACTAAACGCCTGTGGAGAGACGACTAAACGCCTGTGGAGAGACGACTAAACGCCTGTGGAGAGACGACTAAACGCCTGTGGAGAGACGCTAACGCCTGTGAGAGACGACTAACGCCTGTGGAGAGACGACTAAACGCCTGTGGAGAGACGACTAAACGCCTGTGGAGAGACGACTAAACGCCTGTGGAGAGACGACTAAACGCCTGTGGAGAGACGACTAAACGCCTGTGGAGAGACGACTAAACGCCTGTGGAGAGACGACTAAACGCCTGTGGAGAGACGACTAAACGCCTGTGGAGAGACGACTAAACACCGGTGAAGAGACGACTAAACACCGGCGATATGTTATGCCTAAATTTATACATGATTAACTAACTGTATTTTTCTTTGTACATTTCTGAAATGCACTTTCTGTAAAGCTGCTTTGAGACAATGTGTATTGTGAAAAGCGCTATACAAATAAACTTGAATTGAATTGAATTGAACTCAGGCGAACAGGACAGGGAAACCAAACTAAACACAACCTTGCACACATACAGGCTATCTATTTATCTTTCTTATGTACGTATCTGTGATTTAATGTACAAATACATTCTGTGGCATTTATCTAATGTGCATTGCTTTAGAAAAATGACAAAATCCAACAAAAGATACATGTCTTTTTGACTTTTAGATGCTCGTTTTTAAACTGATAACAAGATAACCATAAACGTTGGAAGTGTTTTAAGGTTAGCTCAACACTCTTACGAGAAGCATTGTGTGTTTTCCAACCAACTCTTGCCCATACAACCACATTCACACACACACACACACACCACATACACACATTCACACGGCACTGCAACAGCTCTTCCTGTATGAGCACTTTCATCTAAAACAAACAAAGGTTGCGCTGTCTGTTTTTTAGAAACGACACTTGTTTTAAACCCTTTGTCATAATGCATTACACAACCCAACGACAGAAGATTGATCTAGGGATTTTGATCCAAATGTAATGTATGTTTAAAATGTTTCAAACTTGTATTATCACACATAAAATACTTAATAAAGACAAAAAGTTCCTTGCATGAAAATATGCACTTATATATACCTCATACTGTATTTAAAAGCAAAATACTGGAGATCTTATAAAATAATGAACGGCTTATGATTAACAAACAGAAAATCATTCAACGGCTTCCATCGGCTTCCAAACATCACAATAATCCACGACTCCAGTCCATCAATTATAACAGGTGAAGTAAAATCTGTGTTTAAGAAACAAATGAGACACATTGAGACACACACACACACACGCGGTTAAAATACAAGTTTTCTTGTCATTGCTTTTTTTCTCAATGAAAAAGGCGTCCCTTCTGAATCTGGGGAGAAGCACTTCTTACAACCCAGAACACACCTAAAGTTTACACTACAGGTAAAAACTGTTTACATGCAACGTTTTTGGGCTTTTCATAAAGACGTTTTTCAGACTAGTGGAAAGAAAACATCCAAAATACACTTCTAACTGTATCTTTTAGAGCACTTTATCTATGTGCGCCTGTAGATTTATATATATATATCTTTAAAGGCTGTTTTCTCAAAATGAGTCCTCCTACATCGAGCCACAAATCTCCACTTTACACACACACACAGCACACTTTACAGCCTATATCTATATTCTGTTTACAGAGGGGTTTGTATATATATATATATATATATATATAATTCTCCTGATTTCCTTAACATTTTATTCCTATTTTTTTATTTATTTAATTTTTGGTTGTTGATACTTTTTTCTGATTTGTGGAGTGATAAATAGAGAAATCAAAAATTCCCTCAGTTAAAACATATATATATATATATACAAGCATAAAAAAATAAGACTTTTAAACCTGACTTCATGCAATGTTCAGATTTTGAAGCTGTCTTGCCTTCAAGTTAAAATGAGAAAAGAGAGTGATTTCTCAACAGCTTTCCATCATCACTCCCCGATGTCTATACTACACTGGAAATAAACCAGTCTGGAAGGGTTAGTGCTAGTTTGATGCTGTGTACGTGTTCAATCCTCAAGCATAAATTAATGTGATGTTACTGGTCAAGAACGTTGACAGTTTTTAGTTAAAGATTATAATTTTCCTGTGACAAATTCTATCCTTTGTTATAATCTCTGTACACATAAACTGTTGGCATTTCCTTATTTAGCTTCACCTTTTCATCAACTGACAAGTAAATGATACACACTTAAGTTCATAAACGGTGTACTTGTTTAATTATGTTAAAGGTGGAGTTGTCCTGAAGACACACCTCTTCTGCTCCGCCATAAAACAGGCAGTAAATCCCAGTGCTTCAGTTCATCGAGCTCGAGATCAGAGATGGGTCTGCACACCTCAGTCCTCCTCCTCTTCACTCTGCTCACTGCTGGGTTAAAGACCAGTCGAGCGTGTGGTAAACCTGAGCACACATACGGCTCCTATGAGCACTCTCACCTGTGCTACGAGTGCACCGGCGCGGGGAACTACTGTCCGAGAAAGCCAGTCATGTGTCCCAGTGGGTTCTCCCAGTGCATGAGCTCAACAATGGTACTGGGCATCGGTAAGTCCAGTGGGATGGATTGAAATCCACTCTTATATTTGACAGATAGAGAATTTGAAAGTCTAAAACTTTCGTTGTATGTAAAATTGTACAATGACAATTAAGAAATCTATGTCACCGAAATGCTACTTATTTTCTGGCGGATATTAACAAATTCAATCTGCTATTTAATTAGCTTTCTCCCAGATAAAATGTGTATTAAAAAAAGGTTGAAATTAGAATTTGGTCTTCTCTCCTGGTGTAATGTACAGCACTATATGTAACTAACATAGAACTGCTACTCATTTTCTGGCGAAAATTTAAATTCAATCACAGAATATTTTGCTACTTAATTAGCTTTCTCTCAGATAGTTACAGTTCAAATTAACTTCTGTTTTGCTGTTATGATATGATACATTATTTAACTCTCACTGCTTCTTTCTAATGTGACATGTAAACACATTTCCCACCCAGACACTGTGCAGTTTAACTACTCTCTCCGGTATCATTCATGTTTCTAGGTGGAACTAGTTTTAAAATTAAGAAAAATGAATGCACTGATGACTGTCGAAATGGTTCCATGAACTTCGGCTTAACAAAGACGACTTATACCTGCTGCGACACTGACTTCTGTAACACCAAAGACGCTCCAGGTACTGTGCTTCCCTGACCTGTCTTCTTTAAGGTCCTTGCACTCTTTTTCACTCTTTTTCACTCGTTAAAAAATAAATACGACCTCACGTTTGTGACACACTGCCTCCAAAACTTTTGTTTATCATTAAAAAATACGGATCGGATTTTCCTTTTCTTTTTTTGTGTTTTCCGTATCCATAGCAAGCATTTTGAGAGGTGTTTTGACCATTCAGAGCCACCGTACAAGCGAACGCCAAAAAAGAAACCTTGCACTCTGAGTCCGATGCGTATTAATCAATCTGCTGCGGAAAAAGAAATCGCTAAACATATATATTGACCCAACATATATAAATGGTAGTTTACACTACTGTTCAAAAGTTTGGGTTCAATAAAAAAAAGAAAAAAGAAATTCATATTTTTATTCAGCAAGGATGCATTAAATTGACCAGAAGGAGAGTAAAAATTTCTGTTTCAAATAAATGCTGCTTTTTTTCTTTCTATTCATCAAATAATCCTCAAAAACACAAAAATATGAAGCAGCACTGATTTCAACACTGATAATAATCATAAATGTTTATCAAATCATCATATTAGAATGATTTCTGAAGGATGCTGTGATGCTGCTCCATAGAAAACAATTATTTAAATGTTTTAATATTATTTCACAATATTACTGTTTTTACTGTATTTTTAATTAAATAAATAACTTCTTTTAAAACATAAAACAATTGTACCAACAACATTATTGTATGTTTGAAGTTTTAGTTGAGTTCCTTTATTGTCCACAAGTGGAAATGTGTCTTTCACTTACTAGTCATATGGTTGATGGTGCCTTAGAGATGATGATCTTATTCGCCATTGTGCTGCTACAAAATGAATGCCATTTATATGTGTCTGTGCTATAACGTTTATATTTGTACGTTTTAATCCCAAAACACAATGTCATAATATTTTGTCTGAAAACTATGATGGAAAAAAAGAACATGATTTTCTTTAAAACGGCGTCACTGCGGACTAAATCCAGTTTGCGCATACGTATATAACTTGAATGAGGTTAGTTCGTTTCCGCAACCTTGTATTTGCTATAACAATGAAAATATGTGAAAACCAGTTAAAATCAAGTAATGATGCAATCCTTTAAATCTTAATTTTTGAGTGTAGCATAATTAAATGGATGTAAAATGATTATGATGTCACATGTGGCATTGTATTTAATGTGACAGAAAAAAAAGACAGTAACACCAGAGACACAATGAATCACCAATGACATGCAAAAGACCAAATATCATTATTCTTCAACTATAATTAAGTAGATGAGACTAAATTGTTACATTTGACATATAATCTAAATTAATATCTTTGAATAAAGTTTATCTATAAATGGGAGTCACTGGTGTTACCCATAAGAAAGGTAACACCAGTGACAGTAACACCAGTGACAATTTTCATAACAAATTCATTTTATAAAATGGCCGCTGCAAGGTATCAAACCACATGTAGTCAATCACTGTATACTCACTAAATTAAGTAGTTTAATTCATTTGTATTCTAATTTTTTTTTACAATTACCTAACAGTAAAGTAGGTCACACCAGTGACTTGTACTAAAAGCTTCATATGAAATCATGAGACAAATGAGAATATTTCTGATAAACTGAAAAGAGACAGAGGATTTATTATGGGCCTTCCTTCATAGATATTCAGGAAACTGGAAGAAGGAAGTCAAGTGATGTCATCGGTGTGATTTTTATTTCAAAATAAGAGATTTTTGTTTAACAACTCCAGGGGACCACTACTTTCATTATAAATTTGATAATATTTAATCTGCATTTAGTTTTTTTTATGTCATTTACATAATATATTAGATATGTATACATTATTGTATTTTAAATGGTGTAAAAATCTGTTATTGACCTCAAAATAAAGCATTGTCCTGCTGTACATGACTGTGGGGACGAGCACTTCTGTGGTGCTTGGAATTCTATAAAATTAATAAAAAATACAATATTGCCTCTTGATTGCTCAAGAAGGTGTAATTGTTCAAATAACATGTTGTTTTATTTTAAAATATAAATAAATTGTAATTCTAAAGTGTTTTTTAAGTGTAATATTTCTGTAAAAGCTAGGGACAGAAAAATGGACATTTCCGTAGAATGACCCATATATATATATATTAGGGCTGTCTTCTAATAGTCGAGGATTCGACGATTCGATTCAGAGAGGTCTGATTCGACTATGAACCTCATAGTCGAATAGTAGGGAAGTGTTATGGTCTGTTCACATATCGCGTATTTTGCGCGCTCAAGTTCGTTATTTCAAAATAGGCGCGCCGCGCGCGGTATGCGACCAAGCAGCAGCAGCACACTACATGCCTGTAACCAGGGGCGTCGGACTGGGGGGAAAAAGGGTACCGAGTACCCAGGGCCCGAGGCAGGGGGGGGCCCTTAGAAGTCAGTTTTCTATACAGATATATATATATATATATATATATATATGCACTAACATTTGTATAGCATTAATGTACAAATAAAAAAGATCCTGTGCAAAACTAAACTTGAAGTTAGGCACTGGTTTGGTATATAAAAGTTATTTTCATGCTGTGCAGGGCCCCACCACCCCTCTCGAATCAATGTAAATGGTACGACCCGCAGGTTAGGCGCTTCTGCTGCGTACCTGCGGTGAATCAGTTGATGAGACAGGAGCTGGAGTGAGCCGTGTGATAGGCACTAGGAAGACAGGGGAAGATTCATGTCTTTCCTTAAGAAAGGAAAATCAGGGGCTCAAAAACGAAAAGAAAAGAAGATTAAAGAGAGAAAGGCAAATGAGGGCAAGCAGTTGCTCACTCAGTTTTTTTTTTAAAAGAAAGGTGAGCTCCAAATGCATCATCGAGCATTCTCCAGCTTGTCTTCTCTTCTGCTGCAGTTCTCCACAGAGTCAGAAGTTTACATGTAACGTTAGCCTATATTTCCCTTTATTGTCAAAATCTAACACCCGCGAAAACACAGATCGTTAGCGCCTATTTTACCGCATTGTTATGCAAATTAGCTCGCGCACGCTCTTACATTATAAGTACGATTGTTCTCAGTTTAATGTACATCTTAATGATTGAAAATGACTTATTTTAAAACGTAATTCAAAGACTGAATGTCTAGTTTGGCGGTTAGTGTACCCTGTGAGTCTGCATTTATTTTAAAGAGACAAACAATCGTCAATTAACTTGTACTTTACATACACTTTAAAAAGTTATTGTGACAATAAAGGATATTTTAGCAACCATTTGAATCCATATATTTCAGTTTCAGACCTGCTAGACCTTTTGTCATCTCAGTAAGTAGCCTAGTACTTTTGACAATAAAACAAAAATATATTAATCAGAGTGTGGCTTATTTTGTTTACATTTGAAGTGTTTTTATGATAAAAGTGTAATACCCCACCCATTGGTATCACCAGGGGCGTTGCTAGGGTCTTGATACATTGGGGGCTTAGCCCAGTCCCCACTTACCCACCCACCCCCACCCACTTTTGGTAACTACTTCTTCTACTCATAGGCACATAATAATAAGCAATAATAATATAAATGGGGGGTCTGGGGCACCTCAGGAAACGTTGGGCATTAAACACTTCATTTCCTGCCTTCAGGTGCATTTTTTTACTCCTCTAGGGGGGTCCGGGGGCATGCTCCCCCGGAAGAAAATTTTAAATATTCCATATTTTAAAGCATCAATCTGATGCATTTTGAGATGCATTTTTTGCCAACCTGGGGAGAGCTGGAGAAACTTAACTTCAGCCATGAGTCAAAAATATTATGGACTCCGTAGCTTTATAGCTAATAATTTTCCACCGAAGCTTTATCTAACGTTGCGTTTACTCCTGCTGTGTGTTCAACGACTCAATTCATCAAGCTAAGCCTATGTCTAACCCTAACCCTAACAGAGCTCCTGGGTAACTTAGATATAGCCTACCAGAAAATATTAGGGATGTCCCGATACCATTTTTTTCTGAACCGATCCAATCCGATACCAAAAATTCGGAGTATCGACCGATACCGATCGAATACCAGCACAGTTTTTTTTAAATCAAGTTTAATTTCTATAACTCTGTGTGTTGAACTGATAATCACTCTTTTGTGGGTTGAGCACAATCTACTTAATACAGACAACTTCATTATAAAAAAAAATATATGATCATAAATGTATGAGAAAATTTATATTATAAACTAGATTAGTGGATAACTCAGTAAAATTTAGTCTAGAAAAACAATAATTGTATAAAATCTGAACTTTTAGTGAAAAAAACATTTAGTGGGGAACAAAGAGACAATAAGTGTAGCACTAAATCTAGTAAAACGTTACACATTGCTCTTTTTGTATTGTTGTAAAATACATTCATGAAAAACAAGATAAAAATCAGAAAGATCAATTATTATATAGGCTATATTAGTCTACTATAAAATTAAGACATTTTTTAAATGTATAGCACAGCTGTTTAATGAGGCAGCAACATATGATAGATAGGACAGAACAAAAAAGGCTATTAATAATCTTTCATTGCGCAAAAGTATTATGATGATTATGAAAGACTCCAATACAGTGCGGCACACAGCGCTTATGCGCATCTCGAGCGCAGAATGATGAGCTTGAAGCAACACAGAGTCACAGCGCGCAGAAAAGTTCAAAGCACAAAGGAAAGGCATATCGATGCATAGTGTATTATACAGTATCTATGATGCAATCGTTTATTGAGACTTTTCTTTTAACAGTTTCAAATTTCAGTGACTGTGCGCGTGAAGAACAATGATAGTGCTCTCCAGTGTTGTGATCTAACAGACACCCGGTAGAAACGAACATGATTAAGTGACAGCAAGCTAGTCATTTTATGCGAAACCATAGAGCTTTATCTACAGATAAAGTATAATAATAGTAACATTCAATCATCTTGGAGAGAGTTTCATCGTTGACTCGTAACCGAACGCGACGCTGCTTGAATGGTGAATGACAGCCGCAGCGGAGGGAACGATCTTGAATTTAACGACTTAAATATTTATTTCTATCCCACATTATACTATAGTGAGGCTGCATATAGTATACAGTTACCTTCCCCCTCAACAGTGAGTACAGGGCTAGATAAGTTAGACCAGGGTTTGCTAAAGAGCCTTCACCGACCTGAGCTTAATGATGAGGGAACGGCGCCAGTAGATAGGCCTACTCTGCTTGCCTCTCATCCGCCTCGTATCGTTCATGACTCCTTATTTTACTTTTTAAAAAGTGTCTAATGTCCATAATAGCTACCACCAGAAGCCACAAACAACAATGACAGTCAAGCCCTGAAGCTGTAAGTTAACCGATGGCTCTTTCAGGCTCTCTCTCTCCTCTGCTGCGCACTCTGCAAACTGTAGCCATATAGTAACTTTGATCTGCTTGAACACATTTTAATCGTCTTTAATACATGATTCCGAAGGATAGATTAAAAGACCTGGTCATTTTATTTAAATAAATACAAAATTATTTAAAAAAATAAATAATAATCAATAAATTATTTTTTTGGAGATCCGGGGCTATAAAAAAAACATCCGGGGCTGCAGCCCCGGAGGCCCATGTCTAACGACGCGCCTGGGTATCACTATGGTATTTGGTACGGTACGGGGGCCCAGCAAGATGGTTTGTACCCAGGGCCCAAAATTTGGTGCTACGCCCCTGCCTGTAACGTCTGGACCACGTCCACATTTGTTAGCATTTACGGATTTATTGGCTTACAATGGCTTCTAAAAAATCATCAAAAGTGTGGGAGTTAAGTGGCACAAAGTTAAGTGCAAGTTGTGCCAGCAGCTGCTTTCATATCACACGACGACAACCAACATGGCTCATCTGAAACGGGTAAGGCTTGTTAACTTTACAAACAAACAGTTCTACCACTCTTTTTTCAATACAGACATAAACCCTATATTATTATATTTTTGGGGAGACGTGTGCGTATTAATGAGTAGCCTACTCTCTAGCACACACGCGCAAGGTCTCTCGCGCCGCGCTCTCCCTCTCTGTGCGCGCGTGTAGTTAATGGTAGCACACACACGCACGAAACCTATAATATCAGGGGCGATTCTAGTATTTTTTCAACTGTCTAATATAAATAAACATTTTAAAAGTAAATTAACTATCAGGCCAACATTTTGATAACTAAACTTTTGCACAGCGCGCACAATTAAAATTAAAATATATCAATTGTACAAAAAAAAAATGCTGTAAAATAAACGAATCAATGGGCCTAATTATATAAATAAAAATATACAGGCTATAGGCCTATAACTGAACTTTTGCGCTGAGTGCACATGGATTACAATTTAAATGGCTTATGTTGTCAAACTTTAAAAAAAAAAAAAAAAAAACAGAAAGAAAGAAAATGAATTGCTTTCCTTATCTACAGTTCTTTTGAGTTCACCTTCAAGAACACAAGTTTGGACAATGTCTGAGGCTTCAGACTCATGCGGTGGTTGCGGAGAAAACCCTCTCTGCCCTCGCAGACCCGCTTGGGATGCTGAACACAAAGCAAGCTTCTTTAGCTAGGCGGGGAAAAGACGTGGAGTCAGACTCGTGGTGTGAGCGGAGCGAAATTGGAGCGGGAAATAGGGCGACGCTCCATCCTTTTAAAAATGCCGCTCTGCGCTCTGTCCAAGATCCTCCCACTCCGCTCACATGCTCTGCACTGGAACGAACAAATCCAAAACGGATTGAAGCGCGCATGCATGTGAAGACTGTGCATGAGCCACGAGATACACTGTAACCGCGCCACCGATCGCAGGCGGCAAGGAGCACTTTGATCACTTGATTTAAAAAACAACGTATTTCAGGCCTAGATGCCAATGGTGTGCCACCGGAGGGTGTGCGCGGGAGGACTGCCAGGTCATTGTTAGCAGTTTGTTTGACACGTTTCGGCAATTGCACTGATTGGTCAAGACCTTTATTAAATTATATTTTGCTTCTTTCCACATACCTTCTGACGTTCATCCATCATCAGTAAAGATGGAGATTATCGGTGCCAAACTCCAGAACTGTTCAGGATCAAATGGTTCACAGAAATTGCTGGTCTTGTTTTATGTGTCTCCAGTAACGCTAGCAGAGCATCAAACTGAGCCTGTGATATCCTGAAGTAAATTCCAATCCCCAATCCCCCCACCCCCCATTAATAGGCATCGGACTCAGTGTGCAAGGTTTCTGTGCGTGACGAATATTTAGGATGACGAATACAAAAAAAGCATATGAAAACTTTGGACTCAGTGTGCAAGAACCTTTACAGTCAACACTCATTTTACTGTCAAGAAGAAAACAGTAGGTTGGGACATGACTGTCTATCTCTAGAATTGATAGATAATTAGATAAATAGATAATTAGATGTTACATTTGTTGAGATAATTAAAGTTTTCCTCCGGTAGATCCCAGATTTAGCGCTCCCAACGGAAGGACGTGTTATTACTGTGATGGACAGAGCTGCTCAAACACTGTGAGATGTTCAGGGACTGAAGACAGCTGCATCACAGCGACCAGTGAGACATTACACACACTTCTGGCCATCTTCAGCATTTATACAGTTAGGGATGCACGATATATCGGCCAACATATCCGTAGCGGACGATAGTTGTTAATTTTTAATGTTATCGGCCCGATAAGAAAATATGTCAGATATATTAAAGCCGATACTGTATTATTTCCTCCAGCTGACACACTTCAGATGTGCACTGTTCAACATGATGGCTTTGAATAGCTTGAAATATGATTGGAATCACTTCAATACAGTTATGTGCCGTCATATAGGCTACATAACATTATAATTGAGTACTTTTAATGGTGAGACTTTTGTTTTTGTAATCAGGCTCTCAAAAGATATATCAAAATTTGGATTTGAATTTAGATTTATTGCCCAATATATCGGTTATCGGCTTTCAAAAAATAAAGAATTGTCGGTACCGGACAAAAATTTCATATTGGTGCATCCCTAAACTTTTGATACCAACTCAGTCTGACTAAACCTTTGCTTTCTTTCTTTCCACCAGTGACCAACACTGGCACGCCAATCCTTTTAAAAGGCTGTATCACTAAATCTATCTGTGGTCTCCTAAAATGTTCATCTATTCAGGACCTCTCGTGTTGTGAGGGGAACCTGTGTAACGGTGACAAGGGCCTCAACCTAAGCGCCGTCCAGAGCTTCCCGTATAAGAGTGACACCTATAGGTCCCTGTATGATAGTGCTAAGAAGACTGACAGCTATAGGGCCCTGAACGAGGCTGCTAAGAAGAGCGACACCCAGAGGTCCCCGTATAACGGCGCTGAGGGCGTCATCCACAGCTTCCTGTTCTCTGCTCTCCTACTTCCTGCTGCACTGATCCTACAATGAGACTCACCTTACTGAATATATAGTCAAACCAAAAATGATTCAGACACCGGATATAATTTTTTTGTTGTGTGTGCAGGACAATATAGTTAATTTATGTAAGGGAGGAGAGCAAAATAAAGTAAACTGACATATTATACACAAAAATGATTCATACAGTGGGAGGATACTAGTAAGAATTATAAAAATTGGGGACCAAAAATGATTCGAACACTTTGAGCTGATGATGTTTTGCTGAAGTGTTTTTTCTTTAATAACTAATGCTCTTTTTAAACACAGACTGAACAACATGAAGCATTGTTGGGTAACTGGTTGGGCTAAACTGGTATTATCTAATTGTGTAGTTAAATTTAACAGCTGACAGATATTCAACATAATTCATGTGTGAGAGTCTAACAGAAGGACGGACAAAACCTGTCAAATATACACTGATTTAATAACTCTGAGCTCCTATTTTATTACTGTAGTGAATAAACTGATGATGTGAGATGTTGAAGGTGTCTAAATAAATTTTGGTTTGACTGTATAAAGCTCATACTTTCGCTGTACTATCTTTGAAGAACTTTGTTGGCATTCTGATGTGATATTTGATTAAATGAAATACATCACCTGTATCATGCTGTAAGTCCAAAAGACCTACTGCAGTAATAAAAAAAATATGTCTTACTACAAAGCAGATCAAGCATCTCATCTGTTTGGTTTTTCATGACTTCGTATTATTGCATTTCCACCATTAGGCTTTTGGGCCGATGACGTGGCGCATGTTTTTTCTGTAATTAAGTGTAAATGTTTACTGAACTGCATTTCTCAACTAAAACAACACATTTCAGTGGGGCATAGAACATCATTTAATTTCAATATTATAATTTTGGGACGTACAATGTATTTTGTGTTGTTCATATTTCAAGGTGAATAGCAAAATGTCCTGCGGTGTGACTGTAACATTGATGACTCGTCAAATGTAAATATTAGTAAAATAAAGCAGATATGTTTGGAGCAGCTAATAAATGCCTTGGCATTATTTTATATGTATTTAATTAATTAACTTAAGTTTTCAAAATGCTAAAAAGTACTAAAATAATATTAAATAATTAATACTAATAATATTAGTTTTGAAACACAAACGATGTCCTGCAGTGTGACATAGGATATTAGATTTTTGTACTGGCAGTTACATGGACAGCCATAGGGGTTCTTAAGTCAAGTCCCCTACCAGGACGTCCCCCAGATGTTTGGATGTGCTAAAGAGGTTAAAAGGTGAGTGTTAATCTCTTATTAATTTGATAAATTTCATCATTTCTGTCAGACCATGAACGCGTCCATTTTTGATAGTCCTGTGGTGTGACTGATCTAGTTCGAGAAAAAAGGAAAATATTTTTAGAAAAGAATCATATTCAGGTTTAAAACAATGAACTTATTCAGTCACTGTAATGTGTAATTGTATGTGTATGTTAACAGTCACTGATCAAGTGATTTTTGTCAGTTTTTAGGCATGAGCAAAGAAAGAGGGCAAAACTGGGACGGTTTGCAGCCGAGTGTGAAGCGGCTGGGATGAGTATCAGCACCTCCAACTCCGAGGCCATGGTCCTCAGTCGGAAAAGGGTGGCTTGCCCACTTCAGGTTGGTGGAGAGATCCTGCCTCAAGTGGAGGAGTTAAAGTATCTTGGGGTCTTGTTCACGAGTGAGGGTAGGATGGAACGGGAGATTGACAGACGGATCGGTGCAGCTCCTGCAGTAATGCGGTCGATGTACCGGTCTGTCGTGGTAAAGAAGGAGTTGAGCTGCAAGGCGAAGCTCTCGATTTACCGCTCAATCTTCGTTCCTACTCTCACCTGTGGGTCACGACCGAAAGGACAAGATCCCGGATACAGGCGGCCGAAATGAGCTTTCTCCGTAGGGTGGCTGGGCGATCCCTTAGAGATAGGGTGAGGAGCTCGGTCACTCAGGAGGAGCTCAGAGTAGAGCTGCTGCTCCTCCACATCGAGAGGGGTCAGCTGAGGTGGCTCGGGCATCTGATCCGGACGCCTTCCCGGGGAGGTGTTCCGGGTGCGTCCCACCTGGAGGAGAACCCAGGAAAGACCTAGGACATGCTGGAGGGACTATGTCTCCCGGCTGGCCTGGGAACGCCCCGGTGTCCCCCTGGAAGAGCTGGAGGAAGTGTCTAGGGAGAGGGAAGTCTGGGCATCTCTGCTTAGACTGCTGACCCCGGCCCCGGATAAGAGGAAGATGATGGATGGATGGGGTCTAACAGCTTGTCATGTTTATGGTCGGATCTTTTGTTAGTGACGACTCCAGAATGTCAAATTTCTCTTGTTCACTGGGATCTTTGGTCAAAGAGCTGAATTGATGATTTTAACACGCTTTTAATTATTTTAGCATGATTTTAATGACTTTCTCTTGAGAAACAAGATATTTGTTTAGTCTTTTAAGTTAAAAATAGAAATGAATGGGCTTTCTGACTGGGTCTGATTTGACGACTCCAAAATGTCTTGTTCAAGTTCATAGTTGTTTTTAGTTTAAATTCATACACTAAGTAATAAGATTGTACTTATATGTTGCATTTTCATTAATGTTCAAATAGAGATGCAAATGAATTTGTTTGTTACAAAAGTATTCAATAAATTTCACCATAAATGTTCATACAGTGTCTCATTTCATCCTGTGGTGTGACGGGATGTCCTGTGGTGTGACATCACTTCAAACACAATTAAACGACTTTTACTATGTTAACTAGCTTAAATAATTATATCCATTTGAAAACATTCAAATATTTTTTCTCATTTTACACAATATTTCCACTGGAGTGAGTGGTAAAAGATGGCACAAGCAACGAATATAATCAAAAAACAGCTGTGAAAAAAAAGGGAAAAAAAAGAATTTTAATGATTATTCTTTAAGAATACTTTTTAAACTTAAAACATACCTGATTTGTATTTGAAATTAATTATATTTCAATATTTGAATTTTATAGTAATGTCATGTCACATCGCAGGAGATATTTTGCCTGGAGCTGTGAAAAATTACATAATGAGAAAAAAAAATCTGCTAACCTCTAACAGTTTCAAAAACAACAGTATTTGAACTTTACAAATTCATACAATCTCAAGCAATTTAGAACTTTGTTTTAAAAAAAATGCTGTTTCACCCTTATTTGTCATCTTCCCTTTTACTGTTCAGTTAGACCACAAAAGCAAAAAGAAACCGTTTCTCTTTATGTAAAAACTCAACTAATGCTATACAAACCCTCTCAACTTGGTACTTCAGAATACTATTAAGTTAAAAATAACATCAGTATTAATATTTTTTACAAATATTAAATTACACACAAGGCCGGTTAAAGAGCCCACATACTCCCTAAACCAAGTAAACAGGGACTTCTGAATAAAGCTATCAAAATACTGAAAGTAATTCATAGACTGGATTCATTGCAAGTCACTTTGACGC
Organism: Chrosomus eos; assembly: GCA_036326025.1. Lineage (NCBI taxonomy): Eukaryota > Metazoa > Chordata > Actinopteri > Cypriniformes > Leuciscidae > Chrosomus > Chrosomus eos. The sequence continues at coordinate 26,971 of JAZAVI010000012.1, read as the reverse complement.
CAAAACACATGTTTAATTTTATAGAGTTAATTCGTAGTCTAAAAATAATCATTTTGTAATATAACATCAATGAATTTTGGCTGGCTATCAGCACAAAACTTAAGACATCACGAACAGTTAACAAGTTAAGATATAATATGAAAGAAGTGTGTAAATTTAGCATTATATCGACAATAGAGTTAAATCTAATCATAATGCCTTTCCTGAGGTAAAAGTGCCGTTGTTAACCCGTTTGATTGACGCGTTTCCGCGAATGAGAGACTGATTCGGCGATTTCGAGAGATATTTGTTGTCTTTCTACATACCTTCTTGCATTCATCATCCATTCGTGCGGTAATGATCAGTAAAGGGGAGATTATCGGGTCACTCGCGCTCAGAGCAGCCGTTACACTCAGGGAACCGTTAAAAAGACGTTTATTTGAATTTGCTCGAAGAATTAACGGAAATCCACTAGCGCTCAACATGAGTAAAGTAAATAAGAGGGTGACATCTAGAGAAGACTGCTGGTAATAATAACAAGATTCACAGGAAATCAGGGTAAGACAAAAACTGGTGGAACGATTGACTTGTGTAGTAGGCCTAAAAAAATAAATAAAAAAGACAAAATATAAAGTACACAATGTTGTTAAAACCTAAATGTCTACATTTACATTTACATTTAGTCATTTAGCAGACGCTTTTATCCAAAGCGACTTACAACTGAGGACAAAACCAAGCGAGTCATCGTGAAAAGGCAAAAACAACGCAAGAAGTGCTCAAAGTACAAAGTTCACACATAGCTCGGAGTAGTATAAGCCAAGCAAGGGAGGATTTAAGGGAAAGGGAAGGGTTTTTTTTTTTTTTTTTTTTTTTTTTTTATGTTAAGTGCTCACGGAAGAGATGAGTTTTCAGTTGTCTTTTGAATGCTGTCAGGGATTCTGCATTCCGGATGACGGTGGGGAGATCATTCCACCAGCATTGGAACTGTGAATGAGAAAGTTCTGGAGAGTGATTTTGTGGCTCGCTGTGATGGTACCACGAGCCGCCGCTCATTGACCGATCGTAGGCTTCTGGTAGGGATGTAGACTCGTAATAGCGAGTGAAAGTAGGAGGGAGCTGAACCTGTGGTCAATCTGTAAGCAAGCGTCAACACCTTGAACTTAATGCGAGCAGCGAGTGGTAGCCAGTGCAGAGAGATGAACAGAGGAGTGACGTGGGCCCTTTTGGGCTCGTTGAAGACAAGACGAGCTGCAGCATTCTGGATCATTTGTAGAGGTTTAGTTGCACATGATGGAAGTCCAGCAATAAGAGCATTGCAGTAATCAAGCCTAGAAATGACCAGGGCCTGGACAAGAAGTTGTGTTGCATGCTCAGTTAGAAAAGGCCTGATTTTCCTGATGTTGTGCATAGCAAACCTGCATGATCGAGCTGTCTTTGTAATGTGGTCGGTGAAGGTCAGCTGATCATCAAAGATTACTCCAAGATTTCTGACTGACCTTGATGGGGTGATTGAGGAAGAGTCTAGCTGGATAGTGAAGTCGTGTTGTAGAGACGGATTGGCAGGGAGGACGAGAAGCTCAGTCTTTGCCAGGTTGAGCTGCAGGTGATGTTCCTTCATCCATGCCGAGATGTCCGCCAGACAGCTTGAGATCCGTGCCGTTACTGTGGGATCATCTGGTTGAAATGAGAGGTAGAGCTGGGTGTCATCAGCATAGCAATGGTAAGAGAAACCATGTGCCTGTATGATAGGTCCCAGTGATGTGGTGTGAATAGAGAAGAGGAGCGGTCCAAGAACTGAACCCTGAGGAACCCCTGTGGTCAGTTGATGTGCTTTGGATACCTCGCCTCTCCATGTGACCCTGAAGGACCTACCTGTGAGATAGGACTCAAACCAGTGGAGGGCAGTTCCAGTGATGCCCAGTGATGAGAGGGCGGACAAGAGGATTTGATGATTCACAGTGTCGAAGGCAGCAGACAGGTCCAGGAGAATGAGAACTGATGATTTGGAGGCAGCTTTTGCGATCCGCAGGGCTTCTGTGACTGACAGTAATGCAGTCTCGGTAGAATGTCCTTTCTTGAAGCCAGATTGGTTGACATCCAGCTGGCTGTTCAGAGACAGGAAAGATGATACTTGGTTAAAAGCAACTCGTTCAAGTATTTTCGCAATGAATGGTAGGAGAGAGACAGGTCTGTAATTCTCTAGAAGTGATGTGTTTGATGTTGGTTTTTTAAGCAGTGGAGTTACCCGAGCCTGCTTAAATGCTGTAGGGAAAATGCCAGTGTGGAGGGATGAGTTTATAATGTGTGTAAGAGCTGGTAGAAGTGTGGGAGAGATGGCTTGTAGAAGGTGTGAGGGGATGGGATCAAGAGGGCAGGTGGTAGGGTGACTGGAGAGGAGAAGTTTAGATACTTCTTCCTCGGTTAGTGGAGAGAAGGAGGAGAGAAGGTTATTGGCTGTGGGAGAGGTTAGTCTGGGTTCCTGTGTGTGTGAATCTGAAAACTGACTGCTGATAGTTGTAGTTTTGTCAGTGAAGAAGTTAGAAAAATCATCAGCAGTTAGCGAGGAGGTGGGTGGTGGTGGAGGTGGACAGAGGAGAGAGTTGAATGTCTTGAACAGTGTTTGTGTGTTAGAGGCACTGTTGATCTTGTTGTGGAAATATGAAGATTTTGCGGTGTGAACTTCAACAGAAAAGGCAGAGAGCAGAGATTGATACCTACTGAGGTCAGATGTGTCTTTTGATTTGCGCCATTTCCTCTCCGCTGCCCTGAGCTTGGTCCGGTGTTCACAAAGAACCTCAGGTAACCAGGGGTTAGAGGGAGTGGCGCGTGCTGGCCTAGAGGAGAGAGGGCAGATATTGTCTAAAGAAGAGGTTAGGATGGAGCATAAAGTATCTGTCGCAGTGTTCACATCCAGAGATGAGAAATGCGAGGGTGAGGGAAGAGAGGATGACACAGCAGAGGAAAGATGGGACGGAGAAAGTGAGCGCAGGTTTCGTCTGAAAGTAAATGGCGGGGAGGTTGCTGGAGCATGGGTAGTGAGTTGTAGATTGAAAGTAATGAGGAAATGATCTGAAACGTGGAGAGGTTTCACCAAAATGTTGTCAGTGGTACCAGGCCCGGATTGGCTAATCGGGAGCACCGGGAGAATTCCCGGTGGGCCGGTCTGTTTTATTGGCCAGGAGGGCCGGTCCGTGTTGTCATGGCACTGGGTTGAATGCTTTCCCAGTCACAGCGCAGCCCCACTATTTTTTTATGATTATTTTCTCGCAGCCCCACAAAAAAAAAAAGTCAGTTGTTAGATGTGTGAACAAGAAATAAGAGATACAAAACATGAATAATAGTAGCGCCTCAGGGCCCACCCCACCATATCGCGACGATAACCGACCTCATCATCAGCACTCAAACACCGCTCGTCGGCAATGGCAAAATGTTTGAGATGACCGATCAAAGCAGGATTTATGTTCACAGAAGCGCGAGCCGCGCGCGGGTCCCAACGCAACGCTTCACGAGATAAGATGCAAGTGGCTAAACTAAACAGCTGTTTTACGATAGAAGTTTTAAACGACAAGTTTAAAGTTTTAATCAGTTTGCAAAAACTGTATCAATCAAAGTTCGGGAAGGGAAAATGTACAGGTAAAGATAAAGGGTAACACTTTACAATAAGGTTCATTAGTTTACTACATTAGTTAACATTAACTAAGAATGAACAATACTTCTTCAGCATTTGTTAATCTTTGTTAATATTAATTTCAACATTTATTAATATTTTATTAAAATCTTGTTAACATTAGTTAATGCAACTAACACGAACAAACAATAGCTGTATTTGTATTAACTAACATTAATAAAGATGAACAAAAACAGTCACAAATGTATTGCTCATGGTTAGTTCATGTTAGTTAATAAATTAACTAATGTTTAATAAATTAACCTTATTGTAAAGTATTACCAGATAAAGAGACTGAGAGAAGGAGATGGAGATAAGAGAGGAGAGCAGGTAGAGCATAGCCTATTGCATACTGTGCCCAGAATGAGAATAACTTTATTGCAGTGGATTCCTATTTAACACAGATATATATAAGTTCTTTGCCAATGACAGTGGAAAAATAATATGCCTCGAACCCCCTAGCAAGATCACTTGTTGGACCTCTGTATTTATAAAACCCTGTGTACGGCTATTGCACTGAATAGAAAATTATATTTTTGAAAAATACAATGAATTTATAATTATATAATTTATAATTACATTCTTTTAATATAGTCAGTCGGGAACTAAAGTGGGCCGGTCTAAGGCATGAAACTCCAGGGCTGAAAATGAGTCCCACTCCGGCCCTGAGTGGTACAGTTGCGTGTGTAAACCAGGTCCAGTTGGTTGCCTGACTTGTGAGTACCGGAGGTGATGAGCCGTGTGAGATCGAAAGAAGCTAGGAGAGAGCTGAAGTCAGTTGCATATGGTTTTGCTAGGTGAATGTTGAAATCGCCAAAGACTACAAGTGGAGTGCTATCATCAGGGAAAGAGGACAGCAGCACATCTAGCTCCTCTACAAAGCTTCCCAGTTGACCAGGGGGGCGGTAAATAACTACAATATGGATCTTAATGGGAGTTGTAAGTGTAATAGCATGATATTCAAATGAGGTGTTATTGCATAGAGAAGAGAGAGTTGAGTATTTCCAATTGTTAGTAATGAGAAGACCAGTGCCCCCACCCCTCCCCGACTGGCGAGGGGTGTGAGAGAAAGAGTAGTTGTTAGAGAGAGCAGTTGCTGAGTCTTCTGGACGGATCCAGGTCTCAGTCAAGCCCAAGATATTAAGAGTAGAATGAGATGCAAAGGCAGGAATGAAGTCAGCTTTATTGACTGCTGATTGACAATTCCATAGACCCATAGAAAGAGTGAGAGGTGAGTGTGAGGATGAGAGAAAAGGGCGCAGGTTAGCAGTATTGCACTGCCTTCTGTGTGCAGTGAGAGAGCGTTGTCGAGAGACAACAGGAATGTATTGAAAGCACATAATGATAATGGGGAATAAGATAAGGGTAGGAGAGAAAGGGTGAAGAAGATACTTTAGTTGCCTTACAGGTGTCCTTGCTCGGTGGAGTCGCGCAGGTAGAGTCGATGTCTTTACCCGAGTCGGTCTTAGCACGAGGAGGCTGAACACGAGAGCTGAATACTTCCGCTGACGCTTCCGCGACAGCGCACACACTACATAGATATAATGCTTACAATCACCTAAGTGAGGGCAGCTGTGTCAGCCCTTGCGATTAGCACAGCAAAAGCAAGTATCCTGATAATGGGCCGAATCGAAACTAGCTGTTGAACACCGCTACTTAAGTGCTACAATAAAATACAGACTACAACCCTTCAAGACGCACGGCAAATATTCAAAATAGGTTGCGTCTAATTAAAATACAGATATTTAGGCAACTTTTGGTTGTGTGTCTGGATCATGTTGATAGTTAATGCAGTATCATTTGAGGAACAGACGATACTAGCTTTGATAATTAGCATCTAATAGTTATTTGATCTGAAAACATTGAGCCACTGAACAAGTCACTGATGCAGGAAAATGGTTGATTTTTAGGTTGAGACTTTCTAAAAATAAATTAAACTTAATTCATATTCTAGTACAAAATGACAGATTTAAAGAATAAATTGGATTATAAGAGAAGCAGGACCAACTTCTAATGGCCAGAGTGTCGGATCTGAATCAATCTTGTACTGGTAGTAAGCGTCACATGGAGTGCATTAGTTCTGGACCCCTGTATCATTATGATAATGTGATGAAGAATCATGTTCATGTCAGACTGTGAATACTGAGAATGACTGAACAATAATCAGAATGATCTGAAGCACGAGTTTGAATGAACAGCCCGACACAGACGTACTAAGAAAGACTTTAATTTCATCTTCCCTGGAAAAGGGACCATTTTAACATTTCATACAAAAAATACAAGGATATGAACAGGACATTCGTGATGACATAATTAAACATTCTTTGACACGTTTAGTTTCTTTTTTTTCTCACTGTTAATCTGAAGGAACTAAAGACGAAGGAACCCTCACGAGGAATAAATAAACATTGCAGGACAAGTCAACATTTAAAATGAGGGAACGCTCTGGGAAACCGTGGTAAAATACTCACACACACACACGCTCTCTCAGACAGTAAATGGCTCAGTAACTCCAGCACCTTTAAAACGCTCTGAACTTCGGCCACGTAAGGAGAGGTCACGGGAGGTTAAGTGCAGTCTTCTGATTGGCTGTCTGACACGCCTGGGCTGAGCGAGGCTCCCGATTGGCCGCTGAGCTCTCGCTACCAAACCTTAGGGACGTCGAAGAGCGTCGGCGGTGACGTTTCAGAAGCTGCGAGAGAGAAAACAGTCAAACGCTCGTGTTCAGCGGACCAGAGCAAACCTCGAGAAGAACGCTCACCGTCCGAGTTCCTCTTCTTGTGCTTGCGGCTCCGTTTACCTTGACTCTGATTGGCCGAGGACTTCTCAGGCTCCGCCTCCTCATGGAACGGGCTCACAGAGGCTCCGCCTTCAGGCCTGAACAAACATCAGCCAATCAGAACATGGGTCATGACATCATCTGAGTGAGTTAAAGGGACGGGGCACTTACTGCAGTCTGGGCCAATCACAGGACGCCTCTGAATCAGCGACATTAACATATCTTTGTGAAGAGCCTCCTGTGACATTGACAAATTAAACATCTCAGGTTAACGAAGTAACATGTGTGAAAAGGTGTTCACAGCAAGATTGAGGCTAATAATCGTAAGTCAAGAGAATACCGAAGTCTACAGATATCAGAGGAAACACTTCAGAAGGGATTTCTCCAGCTAACGAGCGATAAAGCAGGATGGATTCTGATTGGCTGTCAGAGCTTGAACAGTTGGAGCGGCAGATGACAAAACTGCAGCGCTTATAATAAACCGGGATAGTGCGCTAATATTAGCATAATTGGTATAGTTAGTTGTTGTGGACGCCAATACAGTGATCTTTACAATTATAGCTATGGTTGTTGTAGTAGATGCTAATACAGTGATCATTACTGTTAACCTTATATAGTAGTCAACATTTGAAATGCATCAAAACCTTTCAAAGTTATACATGAATTTAACAAAACCCGTTCTTGTCTTAGCACAACTGATAAACTTTGACCCAGCACAACTGATGAACTTTGACCCACTAATACTGTAGTAAAGTGTTGTTGCTATTATTAGCATTACTTTATGATGCTAATACAGTCATTACTGTTATAGTTAATTGAGTGATGGTTACTTTTATCGTTGGTTGTGGATAAAGTTACCATTATAGCTATCGTTCGCTGTTGATGCTAATACAGTGATCGATTGTTACGGTTTTGTTGTGGATGATAAAGTGATCGTTACCATTAGTTATTGTGATTAAGTGGTTTAGAGTTAGAGTTAAGTTAAGAGTGTAGAGTTAAGAGTATAGCTAATGTCTGTTGTGGACGCTGATTCAGTGATGTTACTATAGTTTGTCGTGGTGTTCGTCATGTTATTATAGTCGGGGCCGGATTAAGAGTTCAGGCCCTGAGCACAATGCTCCAGGTGTAGTTTGACCCAGGACAGTTTCATTTGGCATTAACAGTTTTACTGACTTAAGCAACTGTGTTGTACTATATTTTGGAGTAGAGTTCATAAATGATCACTCTTTCCCATAGGACGTAGTCAAACTATGTTGGGTTTTCGGTCCCTTTAGAGCAGGGGTGTCCAAACTCCTGCCTGCAAGTTCCTAGTATACCCAAGACCTTGATAATCTGCTTCAGGTGCGTTTAACTGGAGCTAAACTCTGCAGGACAGTGGCCCTCCAGGACGGAGTTTAGACACCCCTGCAAGAACATTTAGTACACTTTAAATGTTAAATGCATCAGAGAGCTCAGAGCTACGAGCTTCAGCCATGAACTGCTCATCGAACACAGAAAGCAGTGGCTAGTACCTGGACATTAAAGACCATCAAACATCTTTTAGGGTGTATTCACACACCAAAAAATGGTTGTTTTTTTGGTTCGCTTTCACTCTGCTCTTTTTGCAAGTGAAACAAAATTTTGTAAACAAAACCACACGTGTGCTAAGGTCGTCCATTCATTGGACAAGAATTCTCAAGTAGGGAAATCAGGAAGTGCAAAAAAGGCTCAGCATGGAGATATTTCGTACTTCAATATTCGTTCTTTTACTAATTTTGTGTTATTCTGTACAAACGCAATATGAAGAAACTAATGAGTATCATATGATACAATGTCATCTGTACAATGTTGTAATTGGGATTGAGAAGACGCCGATGTGCTGCAAGACGGTTCCGGCGGAGAGAACATGCTCTCATGCTGACAGTGGCAGAAGACGGATAAGGTCTAACGTTTTCATTCATAGAGAGAGAGGGGCTATGCTCACACATTCAAATAATGAGATTCTTATTGTATATACTGCTAACAAGTGCTGTCAATGTTAACGCTTGCGATTAAGTGTGTCCAGTTTAACGCAGCATCATCCTTGTATTGGAACTATCGTTACATTATATGAACTGCAAAAGCTTTTTTTGCATCCATGCGCGATTAGACTAAAGAGAACGCTCTGTGTGTGTGAATGTCCTGATGCACACACTCATTCATTCCATTCCAATGATGCACACACGACGCGCAGAAAGACACGCAACCGTATCGTGTGGCCAGACAGACTTTCCCATTACGCAACTCCGACTACGGAAGCCTGTTAACTCAAAGGCGCAGTGCTTTCTTGCAGTTGGGTCGGTTCATGTTCACACGTAAACGAACCGTACCGAGAGCACCTCTTCAGCTGGGTCTCGGTTCGGTTGTTTGGCCACACCTGCCCAAAAGGTCCACACCAACTAGAGTTCGATTCAACCGAACCAAACAAGGCAGGTGTGAATACCACCTAAGTTACAAAATACACTCTCAGTCTACATTACCGGTGTTTTAGGATGACAAACAATTATAATAATGTAATAGATTTATATAATTATTCCAATGACGTAAAATGTACTGTATAAATTAAAATGTATATTTCTAAAGTATATATTTTTTATTACACTATAGTATAGGGAAATTACAATACTTTGGTCCTAATTTCTTCAGTTGCAAGAAAGAAACCCTTGAGCTTTTATTGGAGAAAAGCCCAGATCACATGATCGCGTGAGCACTTTATCCCAGCACAGATGAACGCCTATAGGCTGCCTACAGTCAGGTGCTGTTTCATAAAGGCACAAAGCCATGTCACGGTTTACATTTTACTTCATTAGCAAAATATAACGCTAGAGCCCTTTATGCTGGGCTATAAGTTCTACATCTCATGTGTGTTGGGAAAGGGAGAGAGAGAGGACTGAACTCGGGTCGAGCGAGTCAAACGCTGCTCTCAGGCTCTTCACGCCCCATGACCTCTGACCCTGTAGAGAGTTAGTGGCGGCGTGTTTTTGCCAAACACAGGCACAGTGCAAATATACACATCCGGCCCGGGTTATAGTTTGTCGTTGTGTTATAGTGTTAGTGTCGTTGTGTTAGTGACACACACACCGTCAGTCTTCATCTTCTTGCCGCTGCTGTAGTGTGTCCAGCTGCTGTCAGAATAATGATTCTGCTCCTCTAGAGACGGACTGATGCTCCTCTTGACCGCGTGCAGCCTGAACACACACACACAGAGGGTCACATGACTGCCGTCCCTGTGCTCAGTCTCTCACACACACACACACACTCACCGGCTGGAGTCTGCAGTGCAGGGCGTCTCGGCCCAGCCGTCGGCGGCCCATCTCCTGCTGGAGGTGCTCTTCTGCCGGCCCTGCAGGTACTCCGCGTACGTCTGGATGCGGTAGCTCTCCGCGTACCGGCTGGTGTTCATCGCTACACACACACACACACACACGTCAGGACATGAGCACCCACACACACACCACACAAGCGGCTCCGAGTCTTACCGATCTGAACCTGCTCCGTCTGACTGAGGGACACGAACGCTGACGTGTCGTCAATCCACGACACCTGGATGTTACCTGAGACACGACAGACACAGATCAGCACACACACACCTGTCACAGAGAGAGTGTGTGAGTGCGTGTGTGTGTGTGTGTGTGTTTACCGAAGGCGCTGAAGAGCTGGTACAGGTCACTGGTCTTCCACTCTTTAGGGAACGTGACGTACAGCACGTGATCTCTCTTGGGCTGCACTAGATGGACAGACACAGGTCAATAGACAGGTAGATATTTAGTGTGTGTGTGTGTGTGTGTGTGTGTGTGTGTGTGTGTGTGTGTGTGTGTGAGAGAGAGAGAGTGTGTGTTTGTCTTACGGTCCGGGCCACTCATGTTCAAGTAGGGAATGTCAATCACCCTCATCAGGAATAATCTGGAAAACATCAGACCAAGATCAGATCAGTGTGTGCCTCTCACTTTTTGTAGAAGGGTTCTAGGAGTTTGGAGCAAGCAGAGGGTGTGTGTGTGTGTGTGTGTGTGTGTGTGTGTGTGTGTGTGTGTGTGTGTGTGTGTGTGTGTGTGTGTGTGTGAGAGTGTGAGAGTGTGACTCACTTGTTGTAGAAGGGTTCGAGGAGTTTGGAGCGAGCAGAGATGTGACTCTTTGGAGGAGTGAGGAAAGTCCCTGAGAAGAGATCAGCATGAGTGAATAAACAGTTCAGACTGAGCTCTGATTGGATGAGCTGATCTGATGCTTCTCACACACACACACACACTCACCCAGGTAGTTTGCCATGGAGATGAAGCACAGTCCAGTGATGAAGGCGTCGTAACCGGCTTCATGAAGCTGCTCTGTGGAGGTGTCGTAACTCCTGAGGCCTTCAGGACACTCTGAACACATACACACACACACACACACACACAGAAGAGAGAGAGTGAGAGAGACATAACTCTGCAGGCCTTCAGGACACTCTGAAGAGGTGTGTGTGTGTGTGTGTGTGTGTGTGTGTGTGTGTGTGTACCAGTGACAGGCGATCTGAAGGGTTTCACTCTCAGCTGTTTGTGTAGTTCAGCCAGTGACGTGTTGCCGATCATCTCCTGCCACACAAACACTCATTAAACACACACTCATTAAACACACACTCATTAAAACACACACACACACACACACACTCATTAAACACACACCACACACAAACACAGGCTCCAGATTAGGGCTGTAACGATTCCTCGATTAGAGTACTCGATTTAAATAAATCCTCGATTGTAATTTACCCGTGTCGAGTAACCGGCAAAACACCGGAAGTGCTGCATTGCACAGCCGAGAATCAGTGAACCGCATTATTGCACCGCTCTCTGAGGCTATGTGATAGATTTAAAACCACTTACAATCATAATAAAGCATAGTGCTATCATGAAATCACAAAGGCAGCGAATCAGTTAACTAAATATATGTGCTCCCCCAGTTGCATTTCTATTGTACAGAAGTGAGCAAATATTAAAGATTAAAGTTGATATTTGAATTAAGTTTAGTTTGGCCAATATTAAACAAGGATTTGATCATGCCTAACCAAGCCGTTGTGCTCTCCGTGGCCTTTTGATTTTATGCAATGCAAGTTATGGTTATATTAGTTTATATCATTTATTTTAACAGCATTTGTTTCCATATAATTACTTTGATACTTTATTTGAATAAATACATATTGCATGTTATTATACATTTAGGTAACACTTTACAATAAGGTTCATTAGTTAATGTATTAACCAACATGAACTAACAAAGATTAATAAACACAGTTACAAATGTATTGTTCATCGTTAATGTTAGTATAATAGTTTGTTCATGTTAGATCACAGCACATTAATGTTAACAAATACAATCTTTGATTAATATTGTATTAGTAAATGTTGAAATGAATATTAACAAAGATTAATAAATGCTGTAGAAGTATTGTTCATTCTTAGTATGTTAATTAAGGTAGTTAACTAATTAAGCTTATTGTAAAGTGTTACCTATTTGCATTTAAGTCATTTTACAGGCTGCTGTTCATTTTATTACCACAATTTTTTTATTTGTCTCAATGTATTGTGACCTTTTCTGATAATTGTAAATCATTATTATAAATATTATTTATAATAATAATTATAATAAATAACAATACACTTACACACCCTTGCCACTAACAATAATAGAAACAAATATTATATAAACAGGCGGTAGGCGGAGTCTCCTTTGCAGCGCCTCATACGCATTTAGCGGTTCTGGAACGCTACGCAGCGGCTCGCGCGAGTCTTCAAACCAGCAGCGGCTCGCGCGAGTCTTCAAACCAGCAGCGGGAAACGCTTCAGCTAATACGGAAAATTACATTTATCCTATCATCACCACGCTACTCTAAAAGATGCGGCAGCACACGAGTTATTCTTAACTATAATAAAAGTGTAGCTCGATTTCAGACGCATTCATTCGTTTTTATCCAAGGAATAAAAGTGCAAGGGGAAATACATCTAATGTTCTTAAGTCCATGTCCAACTCTAAACTAAGGAACTTCATAGTAACGCTTCACAGTAAAGTTCATTACTCATGTATGAACTAACATGAGCAACAATTCATTACTGTATATCTTAGTTAATATAACCGTTAATCGTTTATTCATGTTATGTCACAGTCAGTGCATTAACTAATGATAACAAATACAACTTTTGATTTTAATGTTTTAGTAAACTGCACTTCTACAGCATTTATTAACTTCACAGTTTATTATTAGCCAATGTTAACTTATCTAACTAATGAAACCGTATTGTAAAGTGTTACTCATTTATGATAGCTAACACTGTCTTTCATACATTCAATTTACAACGTCAACAAAACTAAATTAATTTTCCATAATTACCTTCTTGATTCTCACGGTTTTGTTTGGTAACGTAAATCATTTTTAGTAATATTATCATAATTTCCCTATTTTCATTTGATGTGTTCTGCATTATAATAATTGTATCAACATTTTCTTAGAAAGCCAAGGAAAGAAAGAATAGAAACAAAAATCAGGCATCCCTCTCACGAGTTGGCTGACAAGAGAGAATAAAGATGCAGGTACTGTTAAATTAGATATATTAGTGCCCTTTTTGGTGCCTCCGCCCCTGAGGAGGTCTGCGCACGCCCCTGAATCGATGGAATAATCAGTAGAAGACTCGATTACTAAAATATCGATAGCTACAGCCCTACTCCAGATCATGACCACACACACACACACACACACCTTGAAGGGCTGCGTGGACGCCATCAGCTTAGTGTCCAACAGCCTGAAACACAGACACGGAGTGTGTGAGAAACACACACACTGATCACATGATCACATGATCAGTGTCTGCTAGTTTACCTGGGAAACACTGACATGGCCACCTCCTTAAAGTCATCCAGCTCCTGTAAACACACACACACACACACCTGATCAGACGTCACACATCACTCAATCCCACAATCCTCCAGTGCCGGGTCAGGTTACCTCGGGCAGCGGCGCACAGAACTGATGGATGGTGTGCATGACGTCCAGCAGCATGTTGTGGCCCACCACCAGCTTACCCTGACACACACACACACACACACACACACACAGAGGTTATGAGGTTTAGATCGGCTCCACTGGCAGAACTTCAAAGATCAGAATGTTATGAATATTAATGAGCCTCATTGAAAACAACAGATTAATTACTGGATACATGACGGAATAATTACTGTTGTGTGTGTGTGTGTGTGTGTGTGTGTGTGTGTGTGTGTGTGTGTGTGTGTGTGTGTGTGTGTGTGTGTGTGTGTGTGTGCAGCGAGTCTTCCGTTATACAGTGAGTTTGGGTCGTTCAGTAGTTGAGAAGGATAACGCATGTGTATTAGGGATGTTAAGATTCACCGATTCGCATCGATATAAAAGCATTGATTTAAATAAGTGCGCATCAGATACAAGTTGGCATTTGTATCGCGATGCATCGTTTCTAACATATCTGCATCGGTAAAAAGCGATTTATTCATATACAAGTAGATGCATTATACTTTTACTATTTATGAAGTGACCAATCATTTGTGAGCAATATTTCATTATGTAACTGTTGCGTTCACAGATATAGCGCCTGTAGCGGGTGATTTCCATGTTGAGTCAATGTAAAGCAGTGGTCTCAAACTCGCGGCCCGCGGGTGATATTTTGTGGCCCCCTACTTGACATTAAAGTTTAATTAGTTAGTGCGGCCCGCCGTTGCGAGTGCCGCGTTTAAAAATAAATAAATAAAATAAATAATGTATCCCTTATGGGCTACCATAAGTTGTCTCATGACAGCTTGCGGTGGGTTTGTTGTTAATAGTTTTCAGACAACCGTGAAGTACAAACATACTGCGCCTGGAAAAAATGAGCACGTCGCTTCAATTATGAGCTTGCCGCGCGCCTACATTTGAAATAACGAACTTGAGCGCGCAAAATATGTGAGCGCGATATGTGAACAGACCCCTTGGCGAGCTCCAATCAGGCCACGAGCTACTGGCCGCTCGCGAGCGACGTGTTGGAGAACCCTGCTCTAAAACAATGTGAGAATAATCATGTTGAGCTTGTAATGTGTGTCCAACAGGTTAATAAGAAGGTTTGCTTTGATTTGTGCAAAGTCAGTAATTTGCCTGAGACACATACATGTGTAGAAACAATAAGACGGGCAGACATGACTGCACATTTGTATTTCAAAAGCAATAATTGTTTATAAAAAAAAAAAAGTATAATAAAAGGAAATGTCCCTTCCAAAAAAACATTCAATATCATTAAAGGGATACTTTACTGGTTTTTCATATTAATTAAACTATGTTTTTCCCTTAACTCGTGAAAAGTCCTCTCCTTCGCTCCCTCTCCTGCCCTCTCATTCCAACGGGAGAGGACTTTTCACCAGAGATGATATTACTGCGCCGAGTCGAAGTGCTCCCCAGCACTTGCTATGGTATTCTGCCATACAATATAGTTATCCATTTTACACACTTATAAAAAGCGCAACGTTTTATTTTGTGTCATCGTCCTAGGTCGAGTTACACTACTCTAGTAACTGTATTTAAATAGGGAAAGTGTGGAGGTGTTTGGTCGCTTCTCTTCTTGGCCCGTATTGAATGAACAGGGCTGAGATAAGATCTAACAAAGGTTCGCCGCAAGACAGCGATTTAGTGCACGCACTGAGACGAGAGAGGTATGCATCAACTCGTCTTAGTTAAGGGAATAACAGTTTAATATGGAAAACCAGTAGAGGATCCCTTTAATGTGTTGTATAAAGAAAATAAAAAGGACATAAGCAAATATAAAATCACAAATATGTGTTATAAGAAAGACAAAGAAGTTTGTAAAACTTCAGCTGTCAGAAGGACAGCTCATGAAGAACCAATCATGTACAGAAAGCAATGTTCAAATTCAGAGGAACAGTTCAGAAGAAAATGTTAATAATAATATTGAGAAGATGGATCAGTTGTGCTCCTTTTGTGGAATACTTGAGTGGCCCAGCCTGACCAGCTCTCCCTCCAGCGGCCCCGGTTAAGTTGAGTTTGAGACCCCTGATGTAAGACGTTTGACGCGGGTTCTAGGAAGGTAGGATAGACGTGATTTCGCCTCATTCACGCGTCCAGTTCGACTAGATTGATTTCTCCTTTCTGAACTGTTGCTCGAGCGCGTTCTCTCATCACCACTGCTGACGCTGCTACGGGAATATGACGGATCACTACACTACAGAGAGCGAGGCGTGTGCTGAGGGTCACCTTTAAACCTTACAGTAGGACATTTAAGTTAATCTGGTTTACACAAGCCTGTGACTGCAAATAATAGTTTTTCATATATATATATATTTTATTTTACATTTGAATACAGTTATGAAAGACCCGTTTGTGAAAGTTTTTTTTATTTGTATTATTGTTTACAGTTACCTGCTGAAATCACATTAGGCTGCTGGCAAGATACAGAACATTTCTTTGTTGTTTATCCCTGAGCATCCTAAGATTGTCTCACTGTTAAGTGTGTGAGCTAATATGTAACTGAGACAGGACAGGAAGAGAATGTCTGTTTTTATTAAGCCTAATCTTGTGGTTTTGTGAAAACCAAATGTTTTGTTTGTGAAAGAGCCATGCGTTAAAAGTCAGATAGCACAAAAGCTACTTTATGATTTACTGTATGTCTGAACAAAAGAAATAAAAGTGAACTATCTATACAATATTGAATTGCATAGCATCATATTTTTCTCCATTGCATCGCGTTGAATTGAAATCGTATCGCACCGCATGGTAATAGTAGTGAATCGTATTGCATCGCATGGTAATAGTAGTGAATCGTATCGCATGGGAAGCTGCTTATATGCATGTTTAATGTATGGAATCGTTGGCTGTGCATCGAGATGTGTATCGCATCGGCCTCAGCTATGGAGAAGCACATCCCTACTGTGTGTATCACTGTACAGGATCTGTGCATAAACTCTTAAAGAGACAGCAGCCGAATATTCCTGATCAAACTACTAAACACACTCTTCACTGAATAACTTTAACTCTGAGCATTAATCTGCTTTTCATTTACAATGAGGACTATCCAGAGTTATTTTACACTAGTATTTCTAACCTCAATAGTACTGTACACACACACACCTGAAAAACTTAAAGCAGTGTTTACTTCATATCTCTATTCTAGTCCAGTTATTTGTGCGGTTTGCAATTTGTTCAAATTTTATTACTGACTTTTTATTTGTTTTTATGAAAAGAAAATTTAGTGATTTTTACTTGTATATGCAGTCAAATATAAATCTATCGGCAGGTCACAAATTAGAAATGTCTCTATAACTCACAGATTTCGAGATGGCTCTAATAACCCGAGAGAAACCAACGGCGTCGTTCAGCTCTTCCTGTAACACACAGATATCAATGAGCTGATGATGTCATGATGAAGTCAGAGCAGGTCATGTAACACAGGCAGTCCATGAGCTGAGAGTGTGTGTGTGAGAGTGTTTGCCCACACACACCTGCTCTCTGTGCTGTTTCTGCTGCTCTCTCCTCCTCCTCTCCTCGTCATCCACTTTACTGATCTGGATGAAGCGCTCCTTCTGACAACACACACACACACACACACACAGTGTGAGAGTTGGTTTATTGATACATTTATGAGCGAGTGAGGGAGTGAGAGAGAGAGATAGGCTGCGTTCCAGTCCACTTTTAGACACGCACTTGCAAACTTCCCTAAGCACTTCCCCTCGGGGGAATCCCTGCCGCCATTTTGAAGTGCGTTCCACTTCGTGAAGGGGACGAGGGAAGTTTATATGGACAGACACTTGTTCCCTCGATTTAGACCGAGGGAGCGAGTCTACTTCATATGTACACTTCAGGCACCATATGTCCCACAATGCAGTACGATTGTGACGTCACCACAGATCTCGTCTAATCACAACAAACAACTCTATGATATATTTATATATTATTATATTAATTATATGTTTTTAATGTAAAACAACCCAAACACGCCTATATACATTTGGATGCTGCACTAAAATTCTTAAAGTGAACATTTTTTAAAATAATAAATCAACTCCATAGCTGATTCCAAGTGATCAAGGGCTTAGGACGTTCCAGTTCAGCCCATTGCAGTTTCCGCCAGAAGTGGGCACTCGTGCATCGTAAGCAATGACGTACATCCGAGTGAACGAGACGGAGGGAAGTTAGCGAGTGAAGGGCATGTCAATTTTGGACTGGAACGCAGCCTGAGAGAGTGAGAGAGTGAGAGAGTGCTTGTACCTTCTCCGTCTCCAGCGTCTCCACATGAAGTTTAGGAAACCTGAAACACCAGATGAGTGAAACATTGAGCAGAAAAAAAACCCACACACACACACACACGAGACTTACTTTGAGTTGAGCGTCTGATAGATGAGCTTCCTCTGAAACCTGACACACACACACAGGGAGAGTATGAACACTCATATTTAGATGAGATGTGTTATTCATGATTATATATATATATATATATATTATATATGAGTGAGTCTGACCCGGTGCAGGGCTCCAGATCCAGAGTCTGATCACAGCTGTTCTGGAGAGACTCCACCTTCTGCCTGAACACACACACACACACACACCAACATCAGCACCATTATCATCAGTGAGCGCACGTGAGAGACCCACACATCAACATCAGAGTGTGTGTGTGTGTGTGTGTGTGTGTGTTTTAGGTCTGTCACGATGTTAGATTTTTCACACCACGTGTTATTGTGACCAAAATAATCCACGATATCGATATATCGCGATCTCTATAGACCCCTTTCCAGTTGGTAAACATGGTGAGGTTATTCTGTGGGCGGAGCTTAGGTGGAGGCAGAACGATCCCTCTGGCCGCTTCCCTAACGCTAGTATGCTAGTTTTGTTAGCTTGTTTAACAATGGAGAAAATCAGATTTTATCTTAAAGTGTAAGGTCACTTAGTGTCCAGGACCGCGATTGTTATTTGCCAAAGTTAATTTTAACGGACGGAACCAGATTGGCCGACCCGTAGCCGTTACACGCTCACTCAATGATGGACGATCTGACCCGTAGCCGTTACACGCTCACTCAATGATGGATGATCTGACCCGTAGCCGCTACACGCTCACTCAATGATGGACGATCTGACCCGTAGCCGTTACACGCTCACTCAATGGACGATCTGACAGGATTAACGCTACCTCCGGTTGAGTGACTTCTACACCTACCTTATAGAGAAACCGAGTGTAAAGAGAAACTGAGGGCATATAAATCTTTAGATGCCTATAACTATGTGATGAATGGTCATCTAGACTTGTGTGTACGATCCGCAGTTCTGCCGAGCCAGCGCCGAGAAGACGACAATGTAAACAGTGACAGTACGTGCAATGTTAATGATGTGAATATTTTCTAGAAATAAACATTTCAGATACAGCATGTAAGACTGAAAGAAACGACATACACTCCTTCCCCACATCCCCCACTCTTACAGAGATCGCCCACACTCACACAATAATTTATATGGGTTTAATGTGAATGATTATTGTTTAGTATCATTTTAAAGGTCTCAGGGTGACTGGTAATAATGTCTCATTTCCAAATAAGTAAAACAAAAGGAAATAAGGTTTTTAAGAGTTTAGGGATATCTGGCACACAAAGGAATGTGGTCTCTATGGTTCTACTCCCAAAAGGTGTAAATTCATGAATGCAAATTACCACTGTTAACAAATGGTCAACTTCTGCCCCAGTAAGTCTGGGCGGGGGGAAACACAGTAAATTTCCACTGTGAACTCTTGTTTACATATGAAATGAGGTCTGGGTATATAAGGAAATGCAGCTAGAAGATCGGGGCCTTTTTCTGTATTCAGAATAGCCCGTGTGGTTGAGGGTCTCGCGACTCTCAGCTCACGTAGCCATACAATGTCGGGTAAAGGATTTTCCTCTTTGTTCTAGAACATTTGATGGTTTGCATTGATTATCTTTCAATCGATTATGGAATTGTAATAAGACATTTACCTGACATAATAAATTGTTATATTTGATTATTCTAACAGACTTTGACTTTATTTTCATTGGAGTTAAAAGGAATAGTCAAACACTAACGGATATTTAATGATGCACAGATATCATTGAAAAACCTTTTCATTTTATGGAGTCAGATGAAACGAGTTAATACATAGAAAATGTATCACATTTAATTAAAAATCTCTTTGCCATGAGAAAAGACGGAACACGCGTGAGACCTTCACCTCTAATCGCATACCGCCATTGGATCGAGTTAGAAGGCCTTACAAGCATATTCATTTTTCATTGATTCTTGCACCCAACACCACATCAAGATGACATTTAATAATAATAATAACAATAATAATAACAATTTAAGCTCCTCATTATGTAGCCGAATCTGTGCTGGTCTGTATTAGCCGCCTGCAGTTTTCCCTTCGGTTTGCCTCCAGCTAGCGCCGTGACGTAACTGTGACGTCTGCTTGTAATTGGTCTATTGAAACCTGGTCAAATTAATTTTTACATTATTTACTTTCTTTTTTACCCAACAAACATAAGATACTGATATGCATGTGCCTTGTGTTTATTTACACTACTCGCGTTCTCAATATTTTAATGCAGATTTTTGTGTGAAGTAATCAAAGTATATCTGGTTTCAAACTGGAGCGAAACACTGTCTGAGTGTTTCCAGAAGAACTGAAAAGCTCTTAAACCTATTGTTGCGCCGGTGCAAGTCATAAAGATTTGAAAAAAAAAAAAAAAAAAAAAAAAAACAAGTACAAATACAAAAATAAGACGAGTAAAGAAAACGTGGTGTTTAATAATCACCCTTTATTTAAATATATGAACACAGAAACCCGCTGTTAACAGGTTAATGTCACATTTCCCACTCCATGCCTAGTACTAGTATGTTACTTGTTATGTTTAAGGACATTATGAAATTCAGATAATGTCTGTACTATGATATGATTGTGCTGTACAATTAAATATAATCGTTGCTGAGTCTGCAGTCTGAACACTTTACCTCAGTCAGAGCGCATCCGTTAACTGAGAATCTCACCTGATAATCCGAGCCATTGCTGGGCGCCGCGGACAGACGCTGAATAGTGCCGTCGGTGTGTGTGGTAAACTCATAGAGAATAATGTGTTCGAGTTTTAAAGACGTGGCGCTGTGCGACCCCCTTTAAGGAGATGTTTTCTTTGAAGCCGAAGAACTCCCATACTGGCGAGCTTTATTTTCTCGTGTGTTTCACTCTCTCGCTCAGACGTCATTCTCCTCAGAGTGGCTGCGCGGGCACGCACTGCGTCGTCTTCTTATTTGATATCAGCGGGTGCAATACTGCCACCTGACAGGTCAAACAGGTACTGGCGCTGGAGTATTTACTTGTCATCTTATCATAAAAGTCCTATTCATAACATTGCAGATATCACCAATACCGGTATATTGCGACACCCCTAGTGTGTGTATATATGAGAGTGTGTGTGCACTCACTCCACGCTCCTGATGAAGTCTCGCTGGTCCTCAGGCACGCTGCAGGCTCCTCCCCCAGAGGGGGGCGTGTACGACACTGGCCCCGCCCCATTCATCTGGCCCCGCCTCTCCTCATACTGCTCCCTCAGCTGAGACTCCTCCTCCCGCGTCAGGTACGCGATCCCTACGGCAACACACCTGTCAGTCACACTCTCACACACAGCAGTCACATGACAGGAAGTGAGCTCACGTACCGCTGCGGAACACCTTGTTGAAGTCGAAGCCCTGGCTGGCCAGGAAGTCAATGCTGGAGCTCTAGAGGAACAGGAAGGGGAGGAGTCAGAGCATGAGCAGGAGATAACACATAAATTATGGTGAGTGAGTGACCTGGACTGTGCTGGGTTACGGTGATATGTGTATCCAGAGAGAACAAGCATCAGCTATTAATATCAAGAGGATCTAGCATTTTCAATGCATGTATTAAATTATTGTATTATTATTATCATTAGGGAAGGTTACTTTTATTATTAAATTGAAAGGCTATTATAATTTGCCACGTGATAATTCCACAGCACATCACCGCATAACCAACGCACTGTGACATAATACATTTCATAGAAGCTCACGCCTCACTGAAAACGGTCTAAATCTTTAGGTTGATTACAATGAATTATAGGCATATAATTAAAATGATTTACAGTCTACACGGTTATATGCCCGAACACTGCCATAATTAGTCAACGAAAATTAAAAACAGCTTAATTTCAAAACAAGGCTCGAAATTGCAACCATTTGGGTCATATGCTCCTGAGACTTACCCTGTGCGGCCTAAATATTTGTGAGCATTTGTGCGAGAGCAAATAATGGTTGTGGTGCGACCGGATTTTATTTCTCTACAAAACATTGCAAATTACTGCAGTGTGTGCCTTATGTGCTGGCACACAGTCATCTATCCCACTATTACAGTCAAACTCCATCTTTACGTCCTCCACTTTAAAGCAGAGTTTAGAGTGGGTAATGTA
Source organism: Chrosomus eos (assembly GCA_036326025.1). Lineage (NCBI taxonomy): Eukaryota > Metazoa > Chordata > Actinopteri > Cypriniformes > Leuciscidae > Chrosomus > Chrosomus eos. Next base: position 5,072 of record JAZAVI010000012.1, on the reverse strand, counting down.
GGTGGTGTGCAGTCACGTGATCGTGATGACGTGCGAAATTAGCGCGCGGTGTGAATTGTGCTAAAATAGCTTTGCCTTATCTTCTCTGAAAAGCGCTCCGCACATTCAGCTGACAGAAAACACACTTTCAATAAACAATCTATCCAGTGATGAAATGTTTTCTGTGCTGACACATCTTGTGCGATGCCCTACCGGGATAATCACACTGCGTGCCGTAGCCTAGCCTACACGTCCGCTAATGACACGTGCGATCCGCGAACTAATGACTCCTGGAACCGTTCATTAAGTGAATCAGTTCAAACAACTGATCTGCCCAACACTGAACTCACGGGACGTCTGAATCAGTCACACTTTACAATAAAGTGCAGTTTATTCAACTCTAGTTTACACTGGAGTGAGGTCAAACCAGGGAAAAAAGTGCTAATCAAGATGTTAGCTAGCTGCTAATTGTATATGGTAGAAAATTAGACTTCGTTAAAATAATCTTTTTAATGCTACTTTTTTATTTATTTAATTTTTTATATTGATATACCAAAATAATTAGGTTTAGCAAAGAAGGATTTTATCTTACAAAGCTATGAAATCCAGTGGTGAAATCACAGCTAAAAAATAAATAAGATAAAATCACGAGGGCAAGAAAGGGATGTGACCGTCGGCCACCAGCGAAAACCAACACATCTGAATGCGAGAGCTGGGTTAAACACGGAGAGAGTGCCGAGCACAAACACGCAGGGACAAGTGTGTGGAAAACCAGGATGATTAAGGCTTTTAATCAGCAGGACGCTGCCGGCCCGCCGCTCTACTGCCAGAGACAAACATCAACTTTGCTGGAGCTCCTACATTTCTGAAGTTGTGAGCACCAGTGATACCGTAAAAAAAAAGTAAAAAAGTTAATTTCGAGCTTTGCAAAAACATTGTTTAACAAATGAATAAAAGGGCACAGTGTGTGAAAGCAGCGTTTCAGGCTATCGGATTAATGTGGGCGTGACCTGGTGAATGTGGGCGTGGCCTGGTGAATGTGGGCGTGGCCTGAGGAGGGCGAGCGACAGCACTGCTCTCTCACCTGACAGATGAACTTGATGTCCGGAGACGTGCGGCTGAAGGGCTTGGGGAAGATGTAGAAGTTGAAGGCTTTCGTGATGTACCTGCGGGACACACACACACAGGTGATTCTCTCACACACACACACACACACACACACACACACACACACACATGAGGTGGAAGAGCTGGCTCACGTGGACTGGTTCTGCTCGTATCGGAAGGTGCAGATGCCGAACTGGAAGAGCAGGAAGTTCATGGAGTGCTGAAGGAGAGAGATTACACCGCAGTGAGTCTTTACTACTACTAACAGCAGCAAATAACCTTCAGAGGAGCGCCGTTCACCGGAGGAAACGCATCAACACACACCACGGTTCATGTTCACCAGGGTATCGGGTATCGATTAGAATTAACAATTCCGAATAAAGTAAAAAAAAAAATCTCATATTTATTCTTATTGCAAAGCATGTAATTGTACCTGAATATCATGAACAGAAATAAACAGGCTAAAGAACACTTACACAAGGAACTAGCCTAACTATTATTAAATTATTAAAGACAAATATTTCAATAATTAAAAATTAAATAATTAGAATTTTAAACAAATAGATAGAACTGATGAAATAAGATGAAAAATAAAGTGTTTTAAGATTTTCAGGTGTTCAGGTTCAGAAACTGTAATCAAGATCAAACTATTTTTTACCATGAATAAATGATTGACCTGAAGAATGAAAGTTGCATTATATACTTATCATAAACGTAATATCATGCGCATAGCCGTGCGAAATAGGTCTACATCTCAGACGGCTGAAGCGTTAATTTATCGTGAAAATATCGTATTTTATTCAGATTTACTTGTTTTCAAGGGTTTTCCAGGACTTAAATTTAAAAAGTCAAAAAGTCAAATTCAAATACTTCAAGCACTTTAAACCCCTTGTACGAACCCTGCGATTGGTCAGATCGCCTGTCAATCAAACTCCAGACGTAGGGAAAGAAACAAAAGGGATTTATAAATAAATTAAATGGCACCCGTTTTGACTGTATGAAATAAGATTGGATGAATATTGGGATTATATACGAAGAAATCCCAAAACGACTCACTAAAGTCACATTAAAACAGCATATGACCATCAATCAGTGATAGGCACTTTTATTTAGGAGGCGGGGCTTATTCCACAATATTGTGCTGCCCATTGACAGTAATATGAGTGACTGTCTTTATCTACAGATGAGATTGACCAGAAAACGTGTGTGTGTGTGTGTGTGTGTGTGTGTTGTGTGTGTGTGTGGTGTGTGTGTGTGTGTGTGTGTGTGTGTGTGTGTGTGTGTGTGTGGGGAGAGAGAAAATCTTTACCTTCCTCAGTTTGGTGTATCTCTCCTCCGGCGTGTCTAGTCCATTGGTCAGAGCACTGACTGACGGCCCATCACTGATTCCTACAACAATAACACACACACAGTATTAACACACACACACACACACACACACACACGTTTATGAAGCACTGACCTGTGAACTCTCCGTCTATAGAGATGAAGTCTGCCTCCTGCACCGCGTTACACACCTCTGGAAGAACCTCCTTAAAATCTGCACCATACAAGAGTAACACACGTCAATACACACACACACACACACACAAAATAAACACATTCGCTAGCATACACTCGCGCGCGCGCGCACACACATCCGTCACATTAGCGCTCGCGAGTGTATGTCTATCATTGGATCAGCGTGAGGTTTTAATGGACTATTTTGATAATTTGATCGTCTTACTCTGTCTCGTGACCTCCATCCTCTAAAGCAGCGAAATAGAAATACACACAAACACACACACACTGGATGCTTTAACCCCGGCCGCCGGAAACACTCACTCACACTTCCGGTCCCTGACTCTGCCTGCAGGGGCGCTGTGAGGCTCACTGAGCCTGACTAATTCACTCATAAGCTATAAATGAAAAACTGTTCCAGTGATTTTTGATAAATAGTTAAATGGAAATTATTCAGTAATCAGGAGCGACTGTGATTGGTTCATCCTGCTCAGCGCAGCATCTTCAACTCTTATTTACATAAAAAATACACAGTGATTATTTAAATAGACTAATTATTATTTATACCCATCTTACAATTGTCTTAGTGAACCCCATCATGGTGATCTAATCGAGCAGGAGTTTTGAATATGTTATAATCAAATCAAAGGCGGCGCGCTTGACTGTTCGAATTACTCCCGCCGCTTTAACGGTCGAGTGTGTGAGGTAGATGTAACGTTAGATAAACATAATATCTGACGAATGCTAGATGTACCAACATCTTTTATTAAAAAAGTTGATTCAACCTTATTCAACTTTATATGGAAAAACAAGTCACACTATTTAAATAAAAATATTTTATGTAATTTAAATGTGCTTGATTTTGGTACTTCTAATACAATTTTCAAGTTGAACTGGATTAAACATTATATTAAGCATACTGATAAACTATGGTATATAATTCCAAATCTTATTTTTGAAAAAGTTGGTGGGATAGAGTTTCTTTTAAAATGTGACTTTGAGGTTAATAAGCTCCCCATTCAGTTATCCAATTTTCATAGACAGGCTCTTTTATGTTGGCTTCTTATGTACAAACATAACTTTTCCCCCCACAAAACAGTTAATTATGGAACAATAAAATTATTAAATATAAGAATAAATCAATCTTTTACGACAATTGGGTAAAAATGATATTCTAATGGTCTCACAATTGATAAATAACAAGGGTTTCTTACTTAAGTTACTTATACTGAATTTCTAAACATATTTGGGATTCCAATATCTCCACGAGAGTATAGTATTGTTTTTGATGCAATACCAGTAGTTTTTTGAGACTCTTGAGAGGCAGTAGTGAACCTCATAAGCAATCAATGGATAATAAACAGATTTTGTTAAACGGTGTTGATATAAAAGATAGTAAATGTAATAATAAATTCTTCAGATGCTTGATTCACTGTCCTGCTACACCTCGAAATAAATATTTTTGGAATGAACATTGTGGAAATATAATTGGAGATCAACTTGGACCTATACTAATAAATATTGTATTAATAACAAAGTGTACGAAATATACTTTAAATTATACATAAAATTTATCCAACAAATGAGTTCCTAAAGAGATATAAAAGTGACCTTTCTGAATCCTGTACATTCTGTAAAAAGGATACTGAAACTGTCTTACATCTTTTCTTTGAATGTATGTATGTGAAGTTTTTTTGGATTGATGTGGAATATTTATTTAATATGTTGAGTGGAATTAAGATTAGATTAGAGAAAAGAGATGTTTTTTTTTATTATGGAAAAAAAGATATAGACAAGAGTCACGATTTTATGGGTTAAATTTGATCTTATTACTTGGTAAGTTTTACATACATAAATGTAAATGGTCTGAAAGGATACCTAACATCTACCATTTCAAAGCTGACATGAAGATTTATTTTGAAACACTGAAAGGACTCTCAAACCGCAAAGCAACCAGAACGATGGACATCCTCAAAGATTTAAATTCCTCTTCTTTATTTTAATTATACATGTATACCTCTTTTTACATTGTTGTTGTTTTTTTTCTTTTATTATTCCTTTAATTTGAGAGTGTTCTTTAATTTCATTGATATGAATGTTATCTTTAATGCTCTTCATATCTTATGATGATTTGTAATCACTTGAACAGTATATGTGAAACATTTGTATCTACTGTATTTTGTCATATAATTTTGGAAATTAAAAAATAAAAAAAATAAAGAAAGAAATAATATCTGGCGACTGTTTTTCGACTGAAATGTTAAATAACCGACAGTAGTATATTATATAAACTACTCCTTTGTAAAAGTTTAATGTTTTGAACTGAAAATAACCCATGTTGGCTAATGCAATTCTTACAAGACAAGAAAATTTAAACATCAACACTTTACGATTAAGAGGGAGTGTACTTAGCTGCATTTTAAAATAAAATAAAAAACATTATTTGGAAATAGTTTACAATAAATTGCAGCTGTTTACTATTTTTT